>CANYBF010073030.1:0-18403 GCA_948192965.1 Dalechampia spathulata
ATTTTCATTTTAGATTAAGAAATAATTTTTTGATTATTTATATTTTTATTTCATAATTTTTTTATTTATATTTTTCATATATTTATAACATAGCATTAATATGAACGTTTGACATGATATTAACATAATACATATTCTATCTTTGATTATTACATTAACATGATATCAAAAAATTAGACTAAAATTCTATAATGATCTTTTGATTAAATAGAAATAGAAATATAATTTTTTTTTAAAAATTAAAATTTTAATATAACCCTTAAAATTCAATACTCAATGATCTTTCAAAATATTAATCTCACATTCTAATCATAAACCTCTAAATCCTAACTTTCAAAAACAAAAGCTAATTCCAAAACACAAACTTAACATCAAATAATCCATCTTAAATGACAGAAATAGTTCTATTGTGAATCAAGATTTTAAAAACAGAATCTTTCTTTGCTTGCTCAAAAGGAGACTTATGAAAGTAAGATGTTACAACTCTGAGTTTGTATTCAAGTCCCTAAAGGTATGCGCATGCACGTCTGCATGCTTGCGCTCACACATATATAAATGAACGAATAAGTGTTACTTTAATGTTGTTTAGTAATTTAAGGATCAAAATTAATGATTTTTTTTTTATAGAATGTAAGAATTAATATGAATAATATTATTCTTCAAGATTTTTAGCTTATTACTTGAGAGGATAGTATAATTTCACTCTTTAATTCTTCTTGATTTAATGTTAATTTATTGTTATTATTTAAGTTAATTAATTATTTTGTAACGATGATCTGAGTATTGGGTTTCATGAGTTTTATGAAAACCTTAATGTTTTGTATAGAGAAATATTTTTTAAAATTTTGATTTATAATATATGATTTTTATTTTACCTTCATGAAATAAAAATGTCAATATTATATTATTTAAATAAGTTGATAAAGTTTTATTTAAATAATATAAAAAATATATCATATTGATTTGCTAATCTATGAGATTTATTTATGATATAATTAGTGATTTATATCATATAACATTTCATTTAAATGTTCTTTTTAATATGCTAAGTGTATACATTTTCATATGATTTTAACATGTTATTTTTGAGATTAATGGTATTATTTATTTATTGATTATGTTAAATATATCATATCATATTATATATATCATGATTAAATTTAAATTTAAATTTTTAATAAAATTATTTATTTCGATTATGTCGATAATTATACTGCCACTTGAAGTATATGAAAGGGCCAAGTCTGAGAATCAGACCAGAGATCAACATGTGGGTGTCTTTTTAGATGCTTCCGAAGCACTAAAGCAAAAGAATGATCAGAATTAAAGCTCTAAGATTGTAGGCTCGTATACAATATAATAAAATAAAATAAAAATTTAATAACCCCGTTTTTATTATTTGTTATCAAACAATTAATTTTATAAAAAATGGATTTAGGTTTTATTAATAATAAGTTCTTCTATAATTTATCAAACTATGTCAATATTACAATTTTAGACAAATTTAAAGTTGATTTTTAAATTTAGACATGATGTATTAGTTATTTTAATTTTTGTTTCTTTTTTTAAAAAAAGAGTTCTTTTTTGCCCTTGAATAAGCACGACCCGGTAGGCCACATTTGGGATTTGGATGATCTTAAAACGATAATTAACCACAAAGTAAACATGATTAAAGCTACTCAGAGTTTTTTTATATTTGATGTTTGAAATCAACCATAAAAAATAATTAAAAGAAATTACTCTGATTAAAAATTATAAAATTATTATATTTCAAATTATAAATATAATAACTTACTTCTTTAAAATTTTTTATAAGTTAATTATTTATCTAGTTAAACTTTAAATATTATTTCTTTCATTAATTTTAATTATCTATTTTTAAAAAAATTATTTGTTAGTAAATAATGAATCAATTTAAGAAATTTATGTGAAATTATCTATATTATTTCAATATTCTTACCTCAATTAATACTCAAATCTTATTGCTCTAATTCTTAATAAACTCAAATTTTATGAAAATATATTTTAATATATTATTTTATTAATAAATGACTTTGGATGAATTAAAATACTTAATATATTATTTAAAATGTTGACATTAAACATGAAGTTAATAATATATGGAGCATTTTGACAATAAAAATAAATGGAGAAAATCTTAATTACGTTTGTATTATGAGTAATAAAAGAGTTTTTTTTCAATGAAAAATTTCAACCCAATTATCATTTATTAGAAATTTATTATATATTAATCATAAAAAAATCATGATTTTTTAAAAAATTGTATAATATTATTATAAGATGATGTAATAAAATCTAATAATTTTATAATTGTTCCATTATAAGAAAGAGATGGAGCTGGACATGTCCAGCCCTCCATCAGTGGAGAAATCCTTGTTCTCATGTCCACTCACCTTCTAACAACTTATACCTACAAAGCTATGGTCCCTCGTCTCTACTTTTTTTCTTTCATTTAATTGTACAATAATATTCTCTTATTTACATTTATTTATATGAATTAAATTATATTTATTCCATTATATATTACATATCATAATATAATATATATTGTAGATATCATTCAGAATGTATTTCTGATGGGCAATTATTATTATGATCATTAATAATAAAAATTATAATGATGTTAATCTTCAATGGTGACGATAAATGATAATAATAATGATAGTTAGTGTAAGTAAAATGATAAATTAACTCTAGTATAGAAATTAAATAATTTTTAAAAATTAAAAAATATTTTAAAAATATTCATAAAAGCAAATAATAAAGAAAAAGAAATTTCCTTTTGAAGTGTAAACAAGTCGTAGAATCAAAGGGGAGTGTGGGAAAGTGGACCAACACCTTCTTGTAGTCTCCCCTTTTTCTTTTTCTCCAATCCCAATAAAGGAGATAGGCCCCTAAACAATCAAAAACATCATAGGATCCAACACAATAAACCTACGACTTACTTAGGTTCAGTAGTCATCATAAAAAAACTCATTTCTCTTGCATTATTCTCATCCTATTTTTAACTCTTAAAACCCATTTTGAAATTCAAGAATTTTTAATTTATTTTTTTTATAAATTTATACAATAGGTAGATTTGGATTTTATGATTAACTATTTATTTGATAAAGGATTGTATCTAATTTAAAATAAATATTAATTTATGATTTTATATTTTGAACCAATTCCGAACATATTTGGTATCTATTATTTAAATTAATTTATTAGATTAAAAAAAATTGTTTACCACTTATATATATATATATATATGAAGCATCCTACATAAAAGGCTCATGTGGGGGTAGGAAAGCTAACTTCAAACATATGGTGTCCCCACTTGTAAATAATTCATGAAATAGTCATCTCAATGATAGGATGAAAAGAAAAACAACATATTAGGTTATGAATCCACATCCATCATTTACTTTTTAAATGCGTACATACCCTCTCCAACTCCCCACACCTTTCATTCTGTATACATAATTGCCACTCAATTATACTTGTAAATTAATTAAAGAGTTCATTTTTCGATTAAATATGGAAAAATCATCTTTTCTTATTTTATTTTAATTTATTCTTTCATTTTTAACTTTAATTTTATAACTTATTCAATCTCTTTCAATATTTTTTTATTTTATTTCAATTTTATCCATATTTTAGTATTTTTATATATCTTAGTTGATATGTGTTTTTAAGATGATACTATTATTATTAGCTTTATTATAAAAATAATATTTTTTGATGATAAATTATTTATTTTATCCTTAACTTTAACTTTAGTTTAGCTTTTAATTTCATCTCAATCTTCAATCTTATTTTTAATTTTATCTTCAACTTTAAAAATATATTAATTTCTTTCAATTTAATTCATTGTTAAAAACTAGATTTTGATCAACATATATCATTTAAATTTGATTTTTTTTTCCGACTAAAGCTTATAGAATATATTGTTTTCTTTTCGAATCCTAGATTGGATCAGTGAAATATATTATAATATTTTTAAAACCCTCGAATCCTAATCTTTTTACGTATAATAAAAACAATGTGGATAAATATTATGTTTTTCTTATTTTTTTCTGTCTTTTAATAAAATATGTTAAAATCAAGTTTTAATTAAAAAAATATTAAATCGCATGTTAGTTAAATATATAATTTTTTATAATTAAATAAAATTAAAATAAATTGATATATTGTTAGACTTGAGGATAAAATTGAAAATTATTTTAAAAAATTATGAAGAAATTAAAAATAAAATAAATAATTTATTATTATAATATACTGTTTTGATAATTCTAAGTTGGTAATAAAACTATATCACTTGAAAAATATATGTAAGATGGAATACACCTTTTACATGGTTGGATAGAATTGAAAGAAAAATTAAAAATATTCAAGATATTGATTGATAGATTTTAAAAATAAAAATAAATTAAAAATTAAGAATAAATAAGATAATTTTTTTAGAAAAGAAACATAAAATTATAAATATAAAAATTGTAAAATTTAAAAGGAAAAAACCATAAATATAGAATAAAAATTAAATAATAAAGTAAATATGTATAGAGGTTGGGTTTGGAAGTAAATCAAGAAGGTTTTTGTAGAGTGTGATAAAGGATTAAATCATGTTAGATCACATTCAATAAAGGATCATTAAGATTTTTCTTATATGGACAAACTTTACATATGAAATAAGTCTTTGAATGAAACACATGCAAGAAAGAGGAGTCCTTGTGGGGTCATACTTCGGAGTTGCAAACAAAACTATCGCATTTGAATTGACAAAATATAGTTTACATCTTCGTTAATTTAATCAATAAATTTTACAGATATTTACATTTATTTTGAAGAATTTATTTTAAAATTATGCACGCCAAAATAAGCAAAGATAGTTTTTTAAAAATATTGAATTTTAGTTTGTATTTTATAATAATATCCAATAATTTTAAAGAATTTTTATAGTAAATTTTTAGTAAAGTTTTTTGGAATCTGAAATAAATATATGTCAAACCGTCTTATTTTTATAAATATTTTTTAAAAAATTTATTATTTTTGTAATTTTCCAAAAACTTTACATGTTTTAGAAAAAATTCCTATTGTTGAGATTTTTCAAAAAAACTACCAAATAAGAAAATATGTTAGTAATAAGTTCGATTCTCCATCAACGGATCTGTGAATGTAGTTAGTAAGATTCGATAGAGATCTCTCAAAAAAGAAAGAAAATACAAATAAACATAATATGGATTTCAACGTCAATCACGCTAACTTCCTAAATAATTACTCACCTTATCACATAATGATAGGTCCATTTGCCATAGTTTTAAACACCTGAATGTTCAATTTTATATACTTTTTATTTATATAATATAATATAATATAATATAAAGTGTACATGATTGATATTACTTTAAATAAGATTATGATTATGATGTAGAATTATTACGTATACAATATATATGCCGTATTAGATATGTTCAGTAAAATGTAAGACAAACGTGCTTGTTATGATTCCATTCTTCCTAATTAATCTTAATATAATTAATGGGGTATGATTATATTAAATAAAACATGGTTTAAAATTATAATTAAGTAATTATAAATATATATGCATTATTAAACGATATATAAGATTTAAATATTGATATCTATTATAAAATATAACTGCACCCAAGTGTGGTGATGAAAAGTTGCATGTCTAAAAAAATTAGAAAAATGGATTTAAAATCAATTTTTTTAAATAATAAGCTACATTAAACTGTCCTAATTAATTATTTTATCAAATTTATAAAAATAATTTTCAGAAAGATCCGATCATAAAACTTTTTTTTAAAAATGATGCATTGGTAGTAACTAACCCATACTTTTATATATTATTGTACGGTTACATGTACTAATCCATATTTTTAGGGTTTTTCATTTTACCGTAAAATTTACTGTATTTTTCAGATTTTTTGTTATTTTTTGAAATTTTATAATATTTTATTGTAAATATTTTGATATTTGAGATTAAAAAGATAAAAAAAATAACATTAATACTAGATATATGAATAAAGAATGATTTTTGATAAACTTTTATATAAATGAATTGATTTCATTTATGAAAAAGAAGGGTTTTGTGATTGTATAAGATTAAGATTATATGATTATAAAATTATAAAATGAATTGATATTCATTGATTGTATAATATCAAGATTACAAAATTATAAAATTATAATTAATTAAAAATATTTAAAATATATTATACACTTCTTTTTTCAATGCTCTTCTCATAAATATTATAATATAATATTCTAATATTAAATGTGTTTATTTTAGAGAAATCTTAAGATGCAGAAAAATATAAAACCTAAATAAAATATGCTAGAAAGATTTTATATTAAATTATGAAAATAGTTGGATCATTATATAATATATGTATCAATCATAAAATGAATAAATGATTTTTTATTATAAATTAAAAATTAAAATAATGAGATTTATGCAGTAATTCGTAATTTTTGATGCACCAAAGGAAGAGGATATTAGTATAGAAATAAGCAAAGACATGAAATTCATGGCTTTCATCGACAATGAACATGTTAACAAGTTTTTTTAAAAAAAAAACTGTGATACTTGAATTGCAAAGGTCAACGAGTCGGTCATGGAAGTGACCCAGTCAACCAATTAAAAGAACTCAAATCAAATGAACTTCTATGCCAACTAACACAATTCAACTATGCTCCCAAAGAAAACCCCAATGAAATAAGCATCCTAACATTTTTAAAAAATTTATATAAATCGATATCAATTTAATTTGAAGAGTTTAGGTATTTGAAATATTATAATATTAAAATTTTATGACAAAAATAATATCGTTATATGATTTTATGCATCTTAAAAGTTAAATTAATTAATTTTAGTAATTAATTATCCTTATAAATTTACTTTTTATAATAGTTCAGCATCTTACCAAATTTATATGAAAAAACTGAATGAAATAAATTATAAATTAAATATTGGTAAAACTAATAAAAAAAATCAATTCTTTTAATAAAATAATCAACTCAAAGCATGCAATAAAATGAGAAAAAAAAAGCATATATAGCAATCCATGGTCAAAATCAGTGGAAAAGAAATTAAAAGTTAGATCACTAATTTCAACATTTACATAGGAAAGATAATAATAATGAAAGCACTTTATTTATTTATGTGTTCTTTGTCACATGCATGACATATTCTTGATCTCTTGTTCCCACTTACAAGCTACAAAAAAGACAAATATATATATATATATATATATTTGCATTTTATATCGATTCAACCACCAAACCCAAATGACTATATTTCATGTTAATGATGGAATTAATAAAGACAAGGGGATTTGAAGACATTCATGGGTATTTCAAAAATGTAAAAAAAAAAGTGAAAATATATTTGTAAACTTATAAAGGGTTAGTAATGTCATTGAAATATTTACAGATATTTTATAAAATATAAAAGATATTAATAAAAATTATAAAAGAAAATGAAAATGGCAAAAACAAAGAAATAGAAAAATGAAAGAGAGACGAGTGAAATTGAGTGGGGCCCCAAGAAATGAAGGGTTGTGTTCCCAAATACCATTGCATTGCATTCTTCTGCTTTCCTTGGGATATCCGCAACCATTTCTTTCTCTCCCTCCTCCCTCTTTTCTCCTCTTTCTTTCCACCCAACTACCATTTTAAGCATACCCATGTTTCCCCTTCCATGGATTTTACCCCATATATGTATATACAATATTAAAGTTCTATAAAATACAATCAATGTAAATAAAAAAAATTTTAATTTCTAATCAAATTTTTTTACTTCTGTAATGATATAATACATTTTTGATAATTATTCATTATATTTAAATTATAAATACTTTCAACCATATAATTAATTCAATATATTTATCAATATTTAATTTAATCATGAAATAAGAATCATTTAATGTATATATTAGTATGATATATTTTGATTGTTGGAATCAAAGTTTAAACCAAAACTTTTTATTCGTTGGTAACATTTAACAATCCATAATACCATGGCAGCTCCTTAATATATATACTATATGTATGCATGCATATAAGTATTATATATGTATATATATATATAGAAGCTCGCTCATGCAAGTGGCTAGGATCTTGGCTTATAACCATCTTTCTCTTAATTTGTTCGCTTCTAGCTCTCAACGTCTTGAACACAACCACTCTGTTATAAATCCATTATAACTGTCCTTAACATGGAAGATTTAGACTATGATCAAACTAAACCTAACTCCACAACCAAGCCCTTAAAACTCTTTGGTTTTAGTGTCTTGGAAGATCATCATCATCATCATCAACATCAGTTTCTTCCCTCAACAATCTCTTTCAGAACCTCTTCTTCTCCGGACGCAGCTTCTTCTTGCTCTTCTTCTTCAGCTGTTACTGTTACTGGTGGTGGCGGGTCAGCTTATTCTGATAGTAGAAAATTTGAGTGTCAGTACTGTTGCAGAGAATTCGCCAATTCACAAGCTCTTGGTGGCCACCAAAACGCTCACAAGAAAGAAAGACAACAACTTAAACGAGCCCAGTTGCTCGCTTCCCGGAACAACGCCGCTGCTGCCGCCGTATCGTTTGGTAGAAACCCTATGATCTCTGCCTTTGCTCCTCCTCCTCGTCTCTTGCCTCCAACTTCCTCCACGTCTTCTTGGATTCAATTCCCCGGGGCCGCACCGCCATTTCATGCCTCTCACAGTGGTGTGTGTCCTAGTGGCGTCGGCAGCGGGGGTAGGGCGGCTGGTGCATCGCCGTGTAACAGTGGTGCAGTAGACGGGGAAATCTCAAATGGGCTGCGGCACGTGCAAATGAGAGCCCATAAAGCAAGAGTTAATGGGCTTAACGGGGGAACCTCTATGGGTAGGTTTTCGGTAGGTGATGGCGGGCCTAGCTTTGATGAAGCATTAGGCCTCGACTTGCATCTTAGTCTTGCTCCGGGTGCCCCGTGAATCTCTTTGTACATTTCCTTCTCAATAATTTCTTTGATTTATTTATGCAAGTAATTGTTTGATTTACTATCTCAACCACTCTCTCTCTCTCTTTTAATACTCCCCACTTGTAAATATTATTTGATAATATCTATTATTTTAATAAATTTGTATAATTTTTCAAAATTATTTTTAATGTTATCATATTAATATCAAATCCATTTTCTTATGAAATGATGTTTGTATTAATTTGCTAAATTATATGACTCATATGTAACATATTATTATTTATTCCCATTACATTGATATACCAGTCATTTATTTATTTAAAAGTTATTACTATTGCATTGGTTAAGTTAATTATATTATTTATTTATTTTTCCTGTCAAATATCATATTATATTCCATATTATATAACATAAAGATTTAAATTTAGATAATAATTACGTTATCTTAAAACCTTATGATATTGGCATAACTGTTATACGCGAGGAAGCCCCCAAAAAAACATTATTCCAAAATAATTTCAGGGGTTTTATAAAAATACAGAGAAACCTTTTTAAAAGTTAAAAAAACATAAATATGTTCTTTTTAAAAAAGAAGAAAATCATAAAAAATAATTTTTAAAAATATGATTTTTTAAATTCATGAAAATGAATATTATATACATAACATAGATTAAAAATATATCATTCAAGTATATGTTTAGGGTATTTACAATACATATTTTAAGTACCTAAAATCAAAATTCTATATTTAAAATATTAATTTAAAATAATATTTTTTTTATATTTTAATCAACTTTGTCTCAAAATAGAAAAATATATATGTTATGTACTAAAAAATAATAAGTTAAAAAATTAAAAATAATAGAAAATAACATTTTTAAAAATAAAAAGAAGTTGAGAATGACATTTTCAGAATAAGAAAAATGCAATTGTATTTTTGAATCCAATTAATTTTCATATATAATGTATATTAAAAATATAACATTATTTTAAATATTTTATCAAATAGTTTAAAAATTTAACGGTTGGCTGCTAGTTTATGTGCCTATTTTTAACTAAATTGTTATATAACAATTGTCATTAAGTTAGTATAAAATAGTGGCATATTTAAAAATATTCCTAGATAATATAATTTCAAACAATATTCTTATCAAATCAAATCATTAAATATTCAAACTTTACTTATAGTAACTTTTAACCTACCACACCGCAAATAATGAGGAAAGCATTTGAATGAAGAAACATAAGCGAGAATATTCTATTAAATAATTATTTAATTTAAGAATTTAAACTGTTAAATAAAATTTATTAAATAATTTAATAAATTTTTATATATGAAATATTATTTAACTTGAAGTGTGAATATATACAAGCTTACATCTATTTTATAGTCAAATTAATTATTTAATAATTAAAATTTTCATAAATTGAATTTTAGACCTTTTAATTAAATAATCATTCAAATTAAAAATCAAAATACATAAATAATTTAATATATTTCTAATATTAGACATTAAGAATTAAATAAACAAAGAGTTCTTAATTTGAAATACTAATTAAGTTGAATGAACTATTTTTAAAAATAAATTAGTTTGAAAGTTGCCTTATTACTATGACTGTTTTTTTCTTCAATAAAAAATGAAAGTCCAAATTAAAGTAAATCACATGATAAAAAAAATTAATTAACTATATTTTAGAAAAATAATAGAAAATCTTATCTATATTTAAGTCATATATCATTATATATTATCGAATTAATTAATATATAATAAATATGAACAAATTTTATTAAAATTTAAAAATAATTTGATCTATTATATATAAATTGATTGTCTGTTTTTAAAAAGAGTTGCCATTGAAGGAGTCAAAGGAGGCCTCGAATTCTAGCAAAGAGGGTGGGACCTCAAGGCATGTGATTTTGAACTTTTTTCCATGTTAATGCCATCTTAGGATTCAAGCAAAAATGACTACTACTTTAGGGTTCTTAATTTCAATAAGAGATTATCCAAACCCTCAACCATTCTAAGATCATTTTGATGTTTTCCCCCTAAAGTTTACTAACTACGTATCGAATAGCATTTATTACTGACAAATAATTTCAAGACTTTTAATCATTCTATGCTTATTATATTGAAAAGTAATCCTAAACGTGTTATAGATTAGGAATATAAAAGATTTATAAATTAATTGATAGATAAGTTTATTGACTAAAATTCATATGTAATAATTTTATGAATTTTCTTTAATATAATATTGAATTTAAAAATAAATATTAAAACCATTAGGAAAAAGTTATTGGATGGTGATGATTAACTTTGACTATCCATGGGAAAAGTTGATCAGTATTCAATTGGTAAGAGTTTATTATTATTGTGATCATCATAGTTCATTTTTTAATGAGAGGTAAGCTTTCCCCACTTGCTAAGTTCACAATTTCATCCCCCATTTTGGCTTTTCAATCAACGAAGATGAAAGAATTAAAGCACTAGCAAGTTCTTTGATGGTGATTATGATTGAAATCTACAATATATAATAATTTTACCCATTTTCATCCATCTAAACCCCAGCCATGTTCTTTCCTTATCTTTATACATTCAAGTCTAACTTCTAATCAATTTCTTTCATGCTTATATCCAATTCATATCATTTCCTTCCAAAAAAAATCATATCTTTTTTTTTTAGATTCTTGTAATTAGATTCAAGTAATTAATATATAGATGTTATAAATATATCATTTAAATTTAAATTTTACATATAATTTAAAATTTTAAAACAAAATTATTATAATTTTTTTACTCAAAGTTTTAGAATTAATATATAACATCTAAAAAATTGTCAAAGATACAAAGTCAACTGTAAAGCTTCATTTAACTTTTTAAATTTTTAAATAAATGGATTTTAATTAAAAAATAAGAGCTATTTACTACTCCATGTATGTATATATTAAGGATATATAAAGAGGAATCCAAATATAAAATCATATAAGATTCCTATGATCATATGTTTCAGATTAAAAATAAAAAATAATTAAAATTATAATCAAAACAAACAATAGATTAGTTCTTTAATTAAATTTTCATACTATCTCCTTTAAATCTTTTATTTTAAAAATTAAAATTCAATAAATAATTAAAAATAATCAATATATATATATATAATATAAGATCCATATCATTATATATGATTAAAATATCATAATAAAAAATAAATAAAATATAAAATTAAAATTTTAACTTACATCATTTAAAATCTTTTAAAGTATAAATAAAGATTATAATCTTATCTTCTTTACTGAAATAAAATTTAAAAGTAAACTAATATAAAATAAAAATAATAAATCAATTATTAAATAGCTCATGCTTTGAAAAAAATTGAATATCCTTAATCTTAAATTATAAAAATTAAGATACTAATTTTATTTATTTTAACATAATAAAATTTCTAATATTAAATAATTTATAATATTATATCATGAATACCTAAATAAAATTATAAATATGTTAATCTTATCTATTCAAGTTTCTTTTTTAAAGAAGAAATAAAAATATGAATTAAATTAAAAAAATTATAATTTTATTCACAAGATTTTTAGTTATATATATACACAATTTTTTTTAAAATATTATTTTTTATTAAAAAAAATCGATAATTATTCTAAGATGACAAAATTTTCTATCTTCAATGTATAAAAAAGAAAAATATAATAAAAAGAGACATAAACACAAAATTAACTTTAAAATTATATCATTATTTTTCAAATAATTAAAAATTAAATTGAAATTTTAACTTATATCCTTTAAAATTTTTTAAAATATAATTAAAATATTAAAATATTATCTCCCTTATCAAATTAAAGTTTAAAATTTACAAGCTAATACTTTGGTTAAAAGCTAATATTTTGGATAAAATAGAATATTCTAATATTATTTAACTTAATAAAATAAAATGATAAACATTCTATTGTTCTATAAGTTTATTTCTTTTCTTTTATTTCTTTACGTTGAAGAAGAAATAAAAATATGAATTAAATTAAAAAAAATTTTATTTTATTTCATAATAATATTTATTATCTAGCATAGTTTTAATTTTTTTATATGTACACCTACATAATAAAATAAGATCAAATTTAACCAATTATTTTTATTAAAAAATTAATAATAATTTTAATATTATCATTTATTCACTTTCAATATATAAACAAAATAAAAATATAATAAAAGAACAGATAAATACTCAATTAATTTCAGAAATATATCATTATCTTTTCAAATATATTAAAAATTAAATTTTTATTTCTATTCATAAAAAAATTAAAATTCAAAAATTATATCTTTTACCTTTACAAATTATTTAAAAATTAATATTTTATTTTTTATTTACTGTTGGCGTATAAATGGCGTAATTTTCACATGCATAAAATTCAACAAGTTTTAAATTTATAGTCCTTGTTAATGTAATTATGCCACCGCAAAAATATAGGTCGCAACTGCAGTATAAGGATATCGTTCTCTGAGATCAATGGTAGTCAATTACTAGAGGTTAATTTCATTGATTATTTACGTAATTATGAGTTAAAGTCATGATTCAAATCTATTAAACTAGTTGCATATTAAAACTAAAGGATAATTTACATATAATACATTTAATATTAGAGATGAATGTATGAAACTAAAGTCAAAATAATTCATAAATGAATCCAGTTAAGATCTCAAAGCAGTGTCTATATGTAATAACTTTCCTTTCAGAAAAATTAATACCTACTAAGCATAGATAAATAGATTATTTTCGTGACCATTTAATCCATTCCAGTGATAAAATCAAATCCACACTTAAGCTTCCCAATTAGGTTAACTTCTATGTTTAGTTAATTAAGATTAGGTGTTTCCATAATCATTCAATTAATTTAATTCTTCTTCCAAAGCAATTAAAAGAACTAAGCAATATTCAATTATCAAAACATGCTTCATTTCAATAAATGAATAAGATGTAACAATAGAAATCAATATGGAAACATGAAGATCAACTGATTCATAATGAAATTAAGATTGTAATCTCATAACATTCAACCCTAATTCTAAATTAAGTCATGAAAACAAAGAACAGAAATAACATAACAAAATACCAATCAAGAATTACAACCATAGATTTAGTTCAGAAAATAGAGAAAATATAGAAAAAAGATTAAACTAGTTTAGAACTCGAGATCAAATTCCGTTGCTACTCCCAACTTCGGACCTTCCAACTCGCCCAATCTAGATTCTAACAAGCTTTCTCAATTTATTGATGAATCACCTGCTGTAGAAAAATGGATCAATACTTTGTTAAAAAGTTTTAAATCTCTCAAACCCTAATTTTCTTTCTTCTCTTCTCAAAACCCTAATCTTTCTTCCTCTACTGACTGAATATCCATATATAGACCTAAACTCACATCTTTATTCCATCTGTTAACTTCCCCCTTTAATCCGCACCCTACATTCTATAATTTAATGGTGATGAAAAGAAACAAAAAACCAAGCTAAAATGCCATACACGGGTCATGTAGGGTGTACACGAGTCGTGTATAGCTCAAAGGAGTTAAATTGCACAAAAGGAGAAGAAGGCCGACCCATCCAAGACTCGTGTAAGCTACCCACGACTCGTGTAAGGCTCGAGGGGAACTCAATGCTCAAGAAATAGGATGGTCGAGTCATACACGACTCGTGTATACCATCCACGAGTCATGTATGTCATCCACGAGTCGTGTATGACTCACATGAAGTGGGAAAACATGAAGGAAATGAAAAACAGAAGGGAGTCAAGACCTACACGAGTCTTGTAGGTCATGCACAAGTCGTGTAGGTCTCGCATAGGATGGGGAATTCACTATAGCTTAGGATTTTTAGAGAGGGCGAGACCTACATGAGTCATGTAGGTCATACACGAGTCATGTAGGACTCGTATGGTTGAAATACAACTTAAAATCCAAGGTAACAAAGGGAAAAATAAACTTCTAATACCTAGAACTATGAAGGAGCTACAAAATGGTACTTCGAAAACTTAAAATATACAAACAATTCTATCTACAAAAAGCTAATTCCTAGGTTATATAAAATATCTACAGAAACTATGTGAAATATGAATGAAATGAATGAATGAAAACTAAATATGTAAATGATAAATGATATGTAAGACATGATAGTAATGTATGCAATTCATCATATAATATGTTATTAAACCTACTAAGAATGCATGAAAGTATGATTAAAAGTGATTACACAAACATGAAGAAAGACATTGATAATGCATATTATCATTTACTCATCAAACTTTTATATATTAATATAACAATAAATTATGTATAATTGCTCTTTGGATTTACGTGATCAATTACAAATGAAGATTTCAAATAAGATGAAGTTATTTATATAACTATTCATTAATGTAGTTTTAACATGATCCTTGAAAATTATGATTATCAACGTAACTTTTGATGTTATTTATAATATTTTTTTTTATTTTATATAAAATATTTCTTGTGCTCTTACATATTTTCAATTTATTTACTCATTTTCAATTTATTTACTCATTTTCATAGTTAGATTAATATTTGATGGTATATTCCAATCAATAGATAACTTTATTGAATATAAAGATAAAATATATAAATAAATTTATAATATTTATATCTTTATTATTTAATATAATAGAATACAAATTTTATAAACAAGTTAAAAAATATATACAAAACAATAAAAAAATATCATTTTCTATTTAATTTTTAAAATTACTTAATTAATTATATAATGTTAAAATTTCATTTAATTTTTTTATCTTAAAATATTCAAAATCAATAGATAATTGAAATTTGATTAAAAAATAATAAATTATTAATAAAAGATCATGCAAATCACAGATATTAAAGATAATTTCTTAATTAATCAAAACGCTCATAATTATTACAAAGGCTTGTCATGAGTAAAAGGAAAAGCAATAAGCCAAAATATGCATTATAATCTTATATACTACTCGATTATATGCTATTGATAAGCACCCAGACCATAAACTAGTAATCAATCTACCTTATATATGCTGAAAAAGGATATTCATTTATATTATTAATAATAAATTTGAAAGAGGATAATTTAAATTAATAAATCGAGTTTAAATCTTGATTATTTATATAGATGATGATGTATATCGGTTATGATATATTTTTTAATTATTAAAATATTAATTATGAGATTTGATATGATCATTTATGAGTAAATTCATGTCATAGTCTTAAAGTTAAGGATGAGGTTCAACCAATGAAAGGTTTACGATTGATACCTAGTCATTCAGAAACGAGGAATGATGTAGTAAGCGATGAAATATTTTGGGAAGTTGAAAATAAACATAAATCCGGAGATTCCTGAATAGGTTGACCTTTCAAAAACTTGAAAGATCATGGAAAATAATGTAACCCGTAAGAAAAATATATAAAATTAATCATATTTAAATTAATTAATACATGATAAATTAATTTGTGCTAATATATAGTTTATTTTATGTAAATAATTAAAAATATTTGATTATTTCATATGTAAATAACATTTAATTGTTTCAAATCTTTAAAATACAGATTTCGTATGATACTTTTCATTGAGCATAACGGGGTAATAATTAGTTACACATTTTTATATATTTATTGTTTAGGTTCAAGATCTTGAATAGTTATCAGCTGTAAAATTAAACAATTTTCAAAAAATATATGAAAAAATAACATTTTTTTTTAATTCAATGGAAGTTCAATATAAATTTTTAAGAGGTTTAATATAAGTTTAATGTGAAAAGTATAATTATTTTTATAAGAAAAACTATTATTTTTAAAAGATTTAAAATTATCTAATATTATTATAAAACAAAAAATAAAATTCTAAAAACAATTTATTAAAAAACTTTAAAATCATCTAATATTATTATAAAGCAAAAAATAAAATTTATTATTTTTATAATTATATTAATTTAAATAGATATTAAGCGAAACCCATTAATATATGAATGTAAACGATCGGATATATCTGAATCCATTGATTAAGTTTTTCTGTTTATATTTATAGCTATTTATATGCAATTCATGAACTTTGAGCACCCGGGACTTAAAGATTCGAGGGTCGGACATCAAGATTCGGAATCAGAGATTTGGGACTTGGGCACTGGGAGCCAAGATCTAAGACCTAAAATTCGAGACTCGAGCATAAGTGACAAGATCCAAGACTGTAGGTTTGGATTTGGAACTTCAGCGTTCAGATCCGTGACCCAGGACTTGGAACTCGAGCACCATGCACCGAAACCCAAGACCCGAGCATCAGACTTTGGTAATTAAGAGATAGGTCTAGGCCTGTAGACATCCTCCTTGCATATACACACACATGTATATCCAAATGTCATGTCATTTCCAAAAAAAAAAAAAAATGTCATGCCATTTTATGATATGGATCCACACAGAGATGGTGGAGCCGGGAGCGTCCCTGGACTCGAGCTCAGACTCTTCAAAAATTTTAAATAATTAAAAAATATGTATAATTTTTAATAATTAAAAAATAATATATATTTTTAGTTAAAAAATATTTTTATTATTTTATTATTTATAAATTTTAATATATTATTTTTATTATTTTATTATTTATATAATTTTTTATATTATAACTAATAAATATTATCAATATACCCATCCCTTTTTTCCCTTTCATGGGCTGTTTTGCATTCATGGAACATCCAAATTCAATTATATTCATAAAATTTTAATAATAATCGATGAATAATAATTAATTATTAATATTTAATTGTAATTTTGACTAAAAATAATATTTTACTATAGAATTAAAACTAATTGATATTTTGTAAAAATTAAATTATAAACGTGACATTTTGCTAAGTATAATTTAGCCCATTTTAATCATAAGTGAGCCTATATATCATAAGTAAGCTCATGGCTTCCAATAAAATAAGGGAAATTTTTGAAATTCCCGTGTAGGGTAATGTTTTTTTTAAGTATGTCAACTGTTTTTTTTTCTTACAAAAATACCAATTTTTATAATATTAATTTATCATGATAAATTAAAAATATCAAAAGAGAATCTCATGAGATTTTCTAAATCAAATAACTTCCTTATCAAATACAACTACATATTATAATTTAAAAACATAAAAATATCAACAAAAAACCTCATTAAGCCCACACACAAATGCCTAACTTTCATCAAAAACACCTAGGAAATTCAATCAAATAGTAGCTAATGAAAATCAATCAATAATAAACCTTTCAAAGCTTATCTAAAAAACCTGCAACATCTTATCCAAAAAATTGCAACATCTAATAGAAGAAATTGCTGCAAGGGAAGAAGACAACAACAAAATATAGAAAAGAAGATGCAAGATTCAGTATCAATATTGATCTATTATAAT
>CANYBF010073129.1:0-22332 GCA_948192965.1 Dalechampia spathulata
AGGAAAGAAGATAGAAGCAATTGGTTGCTTGCTTGGAATCACCTTATTTCGTGTGGATACTATTGGAGGCTGCCTATTTTGGTGGTTTTTGGTTTGCTACAACCATAAACGCAATAGAGATCAAGAACGAAGGATATCTGCATTGAATGTAAGAGTTACTATCAAACTGTCCCTTCTAATCTCTAATCCTGTTTCTCTGTGTTTTGATGCAAAGATATTCTTTTGGTTTGCTGATTCAAAATAAAAATTTTAAATTTCTTCCGCTGCTCATTAACTACGCAAACCAACACACTTTAATACAATTTGAATGTTACTTGGAATACTTCTCATAATGAATAGAAGATATATCAACTAGATGTAAAGTTAGATTTTCTAAATGGGCACTTAAAGGAATAAAGTTTTATAGAATAACGAGAAGGCTTTTATTGTAAAAGGTGAAGAAGATAAAGTAAATTTGTTGAAAAAGACCCTCTATGATTACAATAAGACCTTAAGGCTTAATATAACAGGATTGATGGTAATTTATTCAATCTTGAAGTCATAAAAGTTTAAGCAAATCAAATCTTTATATCAAAAAATCTTAAATTAATATAATTTTTATTCATTTATGTTAATAATTTACTTATAACAAGGAGTAATAGGAAGTTAATGTGCAATTTCCAGATTAAAATGATGAATTTTTTGAGATAACCAATCTTAGGGAAATGTCTTTTTTTCTTAGCATGGAGATATAATAAAGCAAGTAAGGACTTTTCATTGGATAATAGAAATATGCTAGAGAAATCTTAAAGAGATTTAAGATGGAAAATTGCAAGTCTATGTCTACACCAACGAATGAAAAAGAGAAATTATATAAAGACGATGGTATTGAAAATGTTGATAAAGGAACATGCAAAAGTCTCACTAGTTGCCTAATGTCTCTTATAACAGTAAGACTTGACATCATGCATTTTATGAGTACACTTTCCAAAATCATGAATTATGTTGGTGAGATTTATTTTAAAGTAAAAAGAAAAAGGTTATATATGTCAAAGGAATGATTGATTATGGTATTCAATTTCATGAACTCAAAAGTTCAAGTTACATGGATATGCTAATAATGACTAAGCAAACTTACATGATGATATGAAAAGCACTTTAGGATACTACTTTAGTTTTAGCTTAAGTTTATTTTCTTGATGTTCATAAAAATAAGAAATAGTAACATAATTAATTGTTGAAGCTAAGTTTATCACAATAACCATAATTGTTAATCAAGCTTTATGACCTAGGAAGTTGCTTGTTAATTTATATATATTATAAACTATAGTAACTGAGATCTAC
The DNA here is from genome assembly GCA_948192965.1 of Dalechampia spathulata. Classification (NCBI taxonomy): domain Eukaryota; kingdom Viridiplantae; phylum Streptophyta; class Magnoliopsida; order Malpighiales; family Euphorbiaceae; genus Dalechampia; species Dalechampia spathulata. The sequence goes on from CANYBF010073129.1 coordinate 1,324, forward strand.
ATGGATAATCAAGTTACAACTGCAATATCTATTAATCTTGTTTTCCGTGGAAAAAATGAAACACTTCAAGATCAAATACTATTTTTACATGAGGCACAAAATGAAGATGAAGTTCATTTAGTTTATTGCAATATTGAAATTCAACCTACAAATATTATGACCAAAGCACTACTTAAGCCAAGTTTTAATTCCTAAGATAAAATCTTGGAGTGATGCAAGGAAGAATGATGACAAGATGCCTTGATTGCTGTAAAAGTGGGTTATTGAGATATTTTAGTGGTCAAAACTATTAGTGGAAGCTTTTCAGGGGTTTGTTAATTCTTGTAATGATGAATATTAACTAGGAGAAATATTAGTCATATCTTATATTAAAAGTTTTTTTATGGTCATTCAATTAGAGTTTATATTTATTTAAGTACATTTATTTTTAATAGTAAAATTCACTTTATTGCTTGAAATTTAATATCTTTCTTATTATACCTATTGTAATTCCAATTCTTAAATATGAACAAATATAAACACTATGATATAAGTTTTTGTTAGATTTACCCTAAGAGAATGTATTACATTAAGTATGTTTATAAAATGTATAAATAAAATTTTCTCGAGGAAGACAAATTAATGTAAATTTAATATAAATTTAATGTATGATTAAGAAAAATTTAATGTAAACTTCATATGACAAAAATGTAATGAAAAGTAGAAATTACTACTTTTTTTACAAACATCTTTAAAATTATCAACTATTTTTAAAAATATTCTTATGAAAATTCATCATATTTTCAATTAAAAATTTATTAGCTTTTAATTATTGCATATTATATTTAATTGTTTATCTAGTAATTTATGAAATATTGGTTAGATCTTGAGTAATAATTTGGTAAACTTTTACAAATTCAAATTAATTATGCTCTCACGTGCTAACATAAAAACATTTTAAAATTCATTTTCTTGTTAGGTTATCAATTAATTAAATTGAGATAGGTGTAATTATAAGGTCATAATTAAATTAGAACAAATCTAATTATGAATTTCTAAATTAAATTTAGGTTAAAACTAACTTATTTGAGTATTTTAAATTTGTTCAACAAGTTTATAATCTTTGTAATATAGACAAATGAAAGAAATCAAAGAAGTTAGGAGAGAATAAAGTAACATAAGATAATTAAAGAGATGTAAATTTAAGTGTTGGGTTTAGGAAGATAAGATAAATAGATGTAAGATAATTTGTAAGATATGAGTTTGAGCAATAATAAAGATATCAATTTTTATAACTACTCATATTAAGTATTATGAACATTTTGACAATTTTCTATTTTTATTTTGTAGAATTTTCTAAAAGGTGAAGGTAATTCTTCTAATTAATATGTACAAAATCAGTTCTTTATAGTATTTTTTCATACTTATATAGTAAAAAAAATTATTATCACTTCATAGACAATTTGGTAATAAATCATGTAAATTATGATGTTTTACTTGTATTATAATTTTATTATTATTTTGCACATTTGATTTTGACAAGTATAATCAAATATTGACTTTAGTGGTTGTTGTTTTTTTTCTAACATCTATTTCATCAAGAATAAGTTATAAAGAATACTTTAGTTGAAGTAAATGATATAAATTACTAATCATAATCATTATTTATGATAATATAGGATTTTCTTTTGCAAACTAATTTTTTGTAATTCTATATTCATTGTTACTTAATTAATATCAATTAATTTCATATCTATTATTTATGGGTAGATAAAAATTTATAGGAAAGTCATACTTTTAACATTTAAACCTTTTAAAGTATTATAAATCTTAAACTTTAATAGAGAACAAGTAGCAATGAGTATTTTACCAAAATCAAGTATAGCTCATGAGTATTTTATAAAAATCAAATGAAAATTAATTAAAAACATTTAAACTTTGCCAAAATTATTGTTTAAAAAAAGTATTTACTTTAATTAGACTTAATTAGGCTAATTGTTGGAATAATTTAGTTTATACAAACACTTTAGAATCAAGGAATCTTATTCAACTAGCCATTGTAAGCTTTGAAGGTTCTTATCTTTATGATTTTGTTGCATTTCTCTTTTGCTTCTTGCCATTTTTCTACTTTGGAATCAAGGATTCTAATATACTAATTACACATATTTCCTATTGAATAAATTTATTACAAGATTATTTTCAATATTTTGCTTAAAAATTGAACTTCCCAATAGCATTTTTGCTTCATAATTCGAAATGAGTTCGTATGATCCTTTGAATTCTTTGGATGAAAATTCATAATATGCTCAAGCTTCATTTTGATTACCCTTACTTGAGATACATCATCTTAGAAATAAGCTTAATTAGGGGGAGAATTGTTGACCTTTAATTTTCATCCACTATTACTTAATGATGAAAGCTTATCTTAATTACATAATTAAAGGAACATTTAAACCCAAAATTAAGCTTGAATTAAGCTAAAATTCAAAATTTTGGCCTACCCTCAAAGTAACATGCATTACACATTACCCAATATACAATGCAAGTTGCTATTTTTTAATGAATATGCATAGCATATTAAACTTCCCAATACGATTCCTGCTTTATAATTACATTACATGATTTAGGTTTATCATAAATCATCATTTCTTTAAATTTCTTTTAGCTTTAGAAACTTATTTTCAAAAATTAAAGCTTTTTTTCTCATGCAAATATGTCAAATTAGAGTCATCGAGTTTGATTTAAATTTATTTTTTAAAAGTTCAAATAATGAAAATAGGACTCTAAAATGTTAATATAGTGATAAACATTGTTGATTTTGATTTTTTTTAGCATTTCCCTCATCTAGTTACTATTATAGACCTATAACATGCGACACACATTGGTACTACTCATTATAATCTATATCTCATATTTTTTTTGTAACATGCTACACATGTTGTTACTATTCATTAGAACGTTCAATGTGTATTATGAATATACATTACAATATGCAATGCTTATTGCCCCTACAACATGTAGTGCATGCTGGTACTGTTTCTAAAATGTATGAGTTATATTATTATTATTCATTGTAATATGTTATGCACAATGCTCTTTGAAAGAACCATAAATGTTTATTTTAGCCCAAAATGTGTTTCAATCCCATTTTTAGACTCCTAAGACCTTCCTAAATATGATTCAAGCTTGTCAATATCTCAAATTAATTAGGATATTCTCCAAATTGTAAGTTTTTGTATAATTGTAATATTTCACTCATGTATTCAAATTGTACATTTTTTTATTTATGTCACTTGAGACTAATTTCACTATTGATTGTAGGATTCAAGGAATTACTTAATTTCTAATTTTTATACCTCTTAAAGATTAATTTATAATAGAATAAACCATTTATTCTTAGGAATCCTCCTATTTATCACTTATACTTATTAACTTTGGTTTGTATTCCTTGATTCTTTAAAACCTTTCTACTATATTCATTATATTCACTACCATGCTATGTATTTTATGATTATTCATCCTTATGAATATTGGAACACCCACTTAGATGTAATTAATCAATTAATATAGTAAACTTGAATATGAAACTCATAAAAGTAGATGTTCATCACCCAAACCCATTCTTTAAAAGGTTTAACTAGCCCTCATGCTATGAGTTAGTTAAATTATTTTCGTATAACCATCCAAGTGGTAACTCCATTTTAAGACTTCTCTAGATCCATATCATTCCTTGAGTGAGCCTTTCAGAAAGTTAATATTATTCCTTAAGTGGCAACTCTATTTTGGAACCTCTCTTAGGTCTGGGTTAAGACTGCCATCCCACCCATAGTGGTAACTCCATTAGGGACTTGTAATAAAGAGAAGTGGCATTGAAATATGAGTTTCAGATTGATTTTACCATATTAATTAGTTAATTATATTGCATACACAACCACTTTACATTTTGCATAACATTTTTATTTCTCTTTAGTCATGTAATTATGGATGAGTTAGTACCTTAGGATCCTTTCAACTTTTACGAAACATAAATTTATTTTTACCACTTGTTACATCATACCATTGACTATTGATGACCTTTAACTCAATAAGCATGAGATATAATCTAACAACCATGGATGATTCCTTGATTAAGTAAATGTAATGACACTATAGCAAGAGATATTAGTTTATTTTGTCCAACTATTGCTAATGTAGTTATCCATAATAATATTTTGAACTAGGATCCTTTTTACATATTATATGGAATAATACTTAATCATATCAATGGATTTGCTTGAATTTGATTGATTTTCTTTATGATCATATTACCTTGGAAAAAGGTAACATGTCAAATTCTCAAAATGTATACAACCTTATATTAATATAATATTTAAATAGTGAAATACAAAGGTAACATTCACTATTTTCTTCTAGCAATATAAACATTTTATTCAAAATGCCATTAGATTCTCATCATAATCCCTTTTATGATTTAACAATAATCAACAATTTTTTCTAATTAATATGTAGAGAGTATTGCACCTTAAGTTCCCAGTGTAACTCCAAGCTAGTATCCTATTTAGAAGAATTTGAACCAACCAAATTTCATGGAGCAATAAGATGGTAAGGAGTGTTACTATGTGCTACATGTTCACTAACCTTTCCTATGTTCTTTTCAAAACATGAACACATGTATTCACTTGTAATTTTCTTAATGAATTCCTTTACAACCATAACACATGATGTTTTAAGCATAGTTCATGCATACACTCTACATGTTACATCACATGTATGGAAAAAATTACATATTCGTGTGTAGAAAATGATAAACCTAGAAACTATCAGCATTGTTACCAATATCATATCTTCATTAAAGAGAGCTCACCCAATACTAGACAAGACATCACTTAATGTAGTCTAAGTCATGATCTACAATGTCACATCCGTCATTTTTTTTCATATTAAATTTTTTACACATTAAATTTTATTTAAAGGGGTTTTTAATTAATGTACTTAAACTAAATCATGTGTGTTTGATAATTGATTAATGGTTTGGATTACTGCTATAATGGATATATGTAAGAGTTGTAAAATATTATAATTTGAAGTATGTCATGTCCTCGTGACACACACTAGAAGTTATATGCGATTAATATGCATGATTACTTGATTATGTGTATTTGTGTTATTTATTCATTGGAAGTGCTAGACTTAAATGAGAATTTTGCATGATTAATGTGCTAAATTAAGTTTGAGGCGTAGAATAAATTATACGTATAGAATTTAACTAAATAATATGGATAGCTAAATTAATTTAGATTGGCATGTAAGTATATGGTTTATTATAAATTATATGATTAAAAATTTTTATTAAATAATATGTGTGCTTAAAATAAATAAATTAATTAAATTATATGATTTAACATGAAGCTTATACATATAATGATGCCTTATGAATGAAGCATGTAATTTTTATTTGGTGTAAGTGTGTGCATAATAAGCTAAGTAAACCCCCTTCATGATTACTAAGTAATGATTGCAAATAATGAGGTGTTAAGTGATGAATGAGGTGTTAAGGTTAGGTTGCATGCAAAAATGAGGTGTTAAGCTTATGATGAATGTACATTGCATGTTAAATTATGGACTAGAGCATGGTATTATAATCCCTTCATATTTAAGCCTAAACCTTTAGAAATCAGCTTATTTCTTTCCTTCTCTTTAAATAATTTCCTCTTTTTTCTTCTTCAATTTGGTAGCCTCCATAAATGAACCAAAACCACGTAAAATCATTCCATATTTGCTTCCATGTTGCCTTAAAAGCTTTACTAGCACTATAGGAGGAAATTTGGTAGAGTGTTGCACCTTGATCTTGCATTTAGGGTGTGTTACGGTGTTTTAAAGTTGCTGCTCAAGGGAGAATTTACATTTTGTGTATGTTGTGCAAAAGATGGGTTCATAATGTTTTTGGTCCTCATTAACATGCATTTTAGTTATGATGTTGTAGTGTATGCTTGTTTCCTAACATGTTTGATGCATCAAGTGATATGTCTATTATCATATGCTTATGTGAGTTATGTAGTATTAGTGGGGTTGACATGTATGTGACTAGGGATTAAATTCCTTACATGTGCATCTCATTTTGGAACATGCATGCATACATTTTGGTCAAGTAAAGGGCTATTGTATATAGTAAGTAACTAAGGGAATTTGCATGAAACATTTTGTAACTTGCATGCATGATCTAATTACTACATATGAATATAATTAGTAGATCACTTATACTGATGGTTGTGGCTGTGTTAATGTTTCAAAGCTACTATTAAGGTGATAATCTAATTACATATATGGTAAATTTAATTAACTAAGCTAAAATGAATGATACTTAATCAAGAAAGATAAGGAAATGGAATTCACGTCGAAACTGTTCACCGGAATTAGGTAGTTTTCTAGCTTGTCATAAAATATAACTTTGAAGGTCTAAACAAATGAACTAGAAAGTGTATAATATACTGTTTCAAAGATCTAATAGTTTATTATCTAATAGAATTAGTTTTACTCAATTTGGATGTTATTTAGTTAATCAAAAAGTGCTCAAAAGAAAAGAGGTTCACATAATAAATTAACATGGCTAATTAAAAATAGTAAATTTATATGATTTATTGGGCTTATGATATATGTATAGAAAGGTATTTAAGTCTACCTTTTAATGGTAAAAAATTATAAATTTATAGAATGCAATTACTTAATGAAAGTGGTATGATAAGTTAATTAGGTCATAATTAAGTCATATGCATTATAAATATTATTCTACCTTAATTACTAATGTGATTAGCTTAATGAATAAAGGTTTAATATGATTATTCCCATGATAACAAGTGGTTAACAATGAATAAATATTAACTACATGGTTATAAGATTTTATATGCATGATTGGATAATGTCTTTATGATATGACTATGAATCTATAGCATGAATAAAGCAAGTTATATGTGATTTAAGTTATGTTTGATTGAGTTATTAAAAAGATGTTATATGGTGATTAGATGATGATACAGATAGAGAACCTATTCATCAAATCTTAGACAAAGGAAAACTAGTGGCAGGTTTATGCTAGTCGCGTTGGTTTGTGCTAGTTATGTTGGTTGGCAAGTTTGTTCTAGTTTGTGATTTTCACTACATGACCTTACTTAAGGTCTTGAAATGAAGTCCCATGGTAATAAGTCTATGAGTTATGCTAATTATGTTGAAATATGTTGGTTGTGCTAAATGTGCTAGTTCATGTTAAATGCTAGTTTGTGCTGATTTATGCCTATGCTATGATGTTATGTTATGAAATACCAAGAATGGTATATGGCTAGGCCAGTACTTTATATGCATATACATGAAATGCTAAGCATTCATGATCATGATATGATATTTTATAGGAATGGAGGGAATGCATATTATATACATTCAAAGAAATAGGCATATTCCATCACATTCATATGCATATACATTGATGGAATGGTTATGCAAGAATCAGATAATGAATGTTGAAAGTATCATGTAAAAGATGAGTATGTTATGAATATCATGTGATAGGTTTGTTTATGAAATGCCTTCATTATGATATGCCCTACATATGATTTATGATTGATATCTGTTGGTTCTGATACTTGACTGATTTGTGGTTGCAAATAGACTCTTATATGAGAATTTCTCTGATTAAGATGTGCTACTTTATGACATATTAAATGAACAATGTGCTATGTGTTATGTTATGAGTATTGCATGTTATTGTTTTACTAGTACCACTGAGTTTTATACTCAGCATTTGTCAATTGATAAATGTAGGCACTAACAGCATGAGAGATTAGGGGAAATTAATGGTAGCAGTAGAAGACATAGGATAGTGCAATAGTAGGGGTCTTGGACTACCAGACAGGCTCTTATTCCATAGCTTGTGCAACTTTCCACTTTGTCTGTACCTTGGCAGTAAAGTTTTAGTGACCTTCCATGTTTTTTTGCCATGTACTAATATGTGACATGTTTTTGTTTGGCATCAGAATTTATGACATGTTCTGTTGGGTATCTGAGATGATGATAATGAGTTAATTGCATGCTTATTTATGATGATGAGATGAGTTTACATGTTTAAAGTTTATCCCCTACGTATGATATGCATGCATGTTATGATTGGTGTTTTATATTATACATCCGTTGTAGGATAATTATCTGTCTTCTATTAAAGGAGATTGGTAGTTATGCTACGGGAGGCATGTCATACAAGGTCACAGGTGTGAGATGTTTTGGGTGGTATCAGAGCTATGTTTAGCTCGTATCATGATAGGATTTATTACTAAAGTAGAAGTTGCACGGGTAAGAGTCTGTTAGTCGTTATAGTTGATCAATGTTATTTTATTAATCATTAGTTTAAGGGTATTCAATATGTCAGACAGAACTGTGATAATGGGAGAAGAAGGTGGAGATAATTTTAATTCACTAGCAGGTACTTCAAAAGTGGTTGTTAGAGTTGGAAATGATCAGGAACATAGTGAATATGTAGAATGAGTACCACCGATTAAATAACCTACAGCTACGAAGGTAGATCCGATAGTTGCATAGTTTACTTAATTTATTCATACACTTTAGGGGCAGCCTGAATCAGTGCCGGTATTATTTGTTCAAAAACTTGGGGAAAAGCATGATTTCAAGAAATTGAGAACTTAATGGGCTACAGATTTCTTGGAGGCTACTGATCCATATGTAGCAAAGATGTGGTTAGAACATACTCGTAGGGTGCTACGATAGATGAATTATTCTGATGAATTAAAAATTAAGTTTGCTATCTCTTTGCTGTAAGATGATGCCTATGAATTATTGAAGACTATTCCACAAGGGTGGGCTGAACCTCCTGTATTATTTTAGGGAGATTTTTAGATGGAGTTCTGACACAAGTATGTTCTAACTACTTACATTGATTAAAAACTTTAAGAATTCCTAAGTTTGAAATAGGGGAACTTATCTGTAGTAATATAAGAGGGAATTCACTAGACTTGCTTACTATGCGAGTAATATTCTGACTACTGGGTGTGAAAGGTGCAAAAGATTCGAGTAGGGGTTGAAGCCTCAAATTAGATCTCTTGTTCAGGAATTTAATTATGATAACTTTTTGGCTCTTATAGCCAATGCTTTGAGTCAGGAGCACACTATACAAGAAGAAAAGGAGAGCAAAGCTAGATAGATCAGGAGACAATTTGGGAGTTCTTGTTCTTCTTCTAGTGCACTGAAGAGGGGTAGATATAGAGGCTCATTTACTCCATAGTCATCTAGATTTAGACCACCAGTACCACCTATAGCTTAGAGTGGGTGATTGCTAAACGCAACAGTTCTAATATAAGATTTGCACTATGTCCTACATATGGAAGATATCATCTAAGAGTTTGCAGATTTGGAACCAGAGTGTGTTATAGATGTGGTGAAGCTAGACATTTGGCTCTAGAATGTCCCAAACGCAAAGTAATGCTAGTTCATACAGTAGCTAAGGGAGGATCATATCAACAAAATTTTATGGCTTGACAAACTACTGGGGTATATCCTACAGGTGAGAGTAGTAGAGGTAAAGGAAGAGGATGAGGTAATGGTGGTAGAATAGTCAGTCAAGGATCAATGAATCAATCAAGGGCAGCTCTAGCATGGGTTTATAATATGTGACAGAGGGATGATCTTCAAGATGCGGATGTCATAATTGGTAAATTCCATATCTTTGACTATAAGATGTATGAGTTATTTGACCATGGTTCAAGTCACTCATATGTCAACACTAGAGTTGCATACTTATTAGACATCACCAGTAAGAGTTTAGGGTATGATGTGGTAGTATCTAGTCCGTTAAGAAAAGATGCCATTGTGAAAAAAGTTTATCGATAGTGTTTGTTGGTATTGTAATAAATGGTTTTCCCTAAAGATTTGATTAAGATGTTGTTCATAGAGTTTGATGTTATTTTAAGGATGGAGTGGTTATCTAAATACCAAGCAGTGATGGATTATAGATGAAAAATGGTTATATTTCAACATCTAGATTATAAGATAGTTTGTGTTTAGGGTATCAGGTTGGCTAAGGCATACAGTTTGATTTCAATGATAATGGCTCAGAAATTAATTAAACAGGGATGTGAAGCTATGGTTGCCCATGTTATTGATTCTCACCATCAGGAGTTATCACTGAAGGAGATTCTAATAGTATATGATTTTCTAGATGTATTTCTAGAAGAACTACCAAGATTACCTCCAATCAGAGAAGTTGAGTTTAAGATTGAGATTTGTTCGGGTACTAAATCAATATCAGTTACACCGTACCATGTGGATTCTATAGAATTGAAAGAATTAAAGCAATAGTTACAATAGTTAGTAGATAAAGGGTTTATTGAACCTAGTGTTTCTCCTTGGGGCGCACCAATACTATTTATGAAAAAGAAGGATGGTTCAATGCAGTTGTGCATTGACTATCAGTAGTTGAATAAGGTGACTATCAAGAATCATTATCCTTTATAACGTATTGATGATTTGTTTGATCAATTTAAAGAAGCAACAATGTTGTCTAAGATTGATTTAAGATCTGGTTACCATCAGTTAAGAGTGAAAGAGGATAGCATTTCGAAGACTCCTTTCCGTATGAAGTATGGGTAATACGAGTTCCTAGTTATGCCTTTTGGATTGACGAATGCACCAGTAGCTTTCATGGCCTTAATGAACATGATGTTCAAAGAGTATCTCAATCAGTTTGTTGTAGTTTTCATTAATGATATACTAATTTACTCTCAAGATTAGATGGAGCATGATTGATATTTATGCATGGTATTACAATTGATGAGGGAGAAGCAGTTATACTGTAAATTCTTGAAATGTACATTCTGGTTAGATCGAGTTTGTTTTCTCAGACATGTTGTTTTAGTAGAAGGTGTTATAGTGGATCTTAGCAAAATTAAAGTAGTTATGAGTTGGCCAAATATAAAGTCTGTTACAGAGATATGGAGTTTTCTGGGACTAGTAGGATATTACAGGTGGTTTGTTAAAATTTTTTCTATGATTGCTAAACCTATAACTATATTGCTATTAAAGAATGTGCCATTTAAGTGGACTGAGGAGTGCCAAAAGAGTTTTGATCGATTGAAGCAATATCTGACCCAAGTGCCGGTATTAACTTTACCGGTACCAGGTAAGGAGTATGTTGTCTATAGTGATGCTTTACTTAATGGATTAGGGTGTGTATTGATTTAAGAGCAGAAGGTGATAGCTTATGCTTCTTGACAGCTTAAGCCACATGAGCGTAATTATCCTACTCATGATTTAGAGTTGGATGGTGTAGTATTTGCATTGAAGATTTATGTCATTATTCTTATGGTGAGAAGTGTTACATCTACACTAATCATAAGAGTCTCAAGTATTTAAGGGCACAGAAAGAGCTTAATTTGTGGTAGAGAAGGTGGATGGAACTTATCAAGGATTATGACTATTTGATTGATTATCACTCGAGAAAAGCAAATGTAGTTACTGATGTTTTGAGTAGAAAGACTTTCGCTAGACTACATCTGTGAGCACTGGTTTCTGCCAGAGCCCAGAGCGAGGCTTGCGATGCTCACAGACTGAGGATCGCACTTGGAGCAAAAGGATGAACTTCTTGAGGGGATACCCTGAGGAATGATACAGACTTGAAAGAGTCGCAAGGGAGTCACCACTGGATGGTTCTGGAAGGGTCCAACTAACCCATAGCATGAGTGCTAGTTAAACCCTTCAAAGATTGGGTTCAGGTGGTGGAGATTTATTTCTATGAGTTTCCAAAATTGATTTTACCATTATAGCTGGAATTAATTATCCTAAGCAGGCAAACATATGATCATATATGTAAGCAGACAGTGTGACATGTGATTTGGCATTGCACAGTTGCACGTAGAATGGCATATAATGCTATATGGCATTTGGATGGCATGATATATGCATGACATGTGACATGATGACATAATAAGATGACATATCATATGCATGACATGACATAATAATAATAACATAGCATATGACATGACATATGCATGATATGTGAGATGAATGACATGACATATGCATGACATGTGAAGCATATAACATACCATATGCATGATATGACATTATATAGTGGCATGGCATATGCATGATATGGTATAGTGATGTGTATGCGAATTGGCATTCGACATGGCATGGTATATATGGTATGGCATAATGCCATATGATATGATGATAGCATGTGATATGGCATGGCATGGCATATAGCATGGCAAGTTTGCATGTGTTGCATTGCGTATTGGTGTATATTAGCATATTTGCCATGTATTAACATACATGGTAATAAATGTTATACCATGGCATAAAAGTGTGTGATGTGGCATGTTACGTGGCATGTAACATGAAATGGCATATATACTTAGGCAAATATAATTAATCATCCACGAGCAAAAATAATAATGGCCAGTGAAAGGGATCGAGGAATTAGGGGATTACAAATGAGAGATAGGGGATAAATTATTATAGAGCCATAATAAATCTATCCTATTACAAAAATATCCTCGCATACATATTTTGGGGTGTTAAGTAATACCCCCTTCCTCCTTGGGTACTATTTCTTCTTGGGTAGCACGAGCCAAAAATCCACAAGTGTTTATTATGCAAAAATAAACAAATAAATTCATTAGTAGTAAATGAATTTAGGATTTATTTGACTAGTCCAATGCCATGTGAAAGCATGAACCAAGAGTCAAAATCCAGTAATTATTTGGCAATAAATCTTATGAATTAACATGAATTGGATCATGAAAATCAATAAAATAAAAATTATTTTAAGAAAATTATTTTTGTTTGATCATGGAAAATCAAATGGGAGTGCTAACATCACTTGAAATAATTTGAAGATAGCCCCTCAACCAATTTAAATCCAATCCTTTCAAAAATTGAATTTATACAAACCAAATAAGCATTTGATCGTTAAAAATTAATTTTGAGGCCAAAATTAATTAAATGTAATTATTTTATGATGGATCCAGTACATTTGAACTATTGTGAAGCATCAAATATTACTGGAAAAATCAAATCGATTTTGAAAACAAGCAAAAATGCGATTTTTCAAGAAATTTTCCAGGGAATATGTGCCACATGTCAGGCTATATGTGTCACACATAAGCTGTGTGTGGTGGACATACCCTTACATGTGGCACACAAAGCATATAGATCTATAAGAAAATCAAATTTATCAATACATAAATGATCTACAGACCAAAATACGTTAGTTTAATTAAGATAGTACCTCATTTTGAGCACAAATCGGCCTTCGTTTTGCAATCCAAACAATTAATTATGCAATTAATTTGAATAAATAACTTTAAAGCTAAAATCAATTAGATCTAGACAATATTTGATAGATCCAAAACTCTAGAAGCATGGAAAAGCCTCTGGAGTTGCTGGAAAAGTCAGATCAGAAGCAAAAACGGGTAAAAAATAGCATTTTCTGGAAAATCAAAGACCTATATGCACAACATATAGGCCTATGTGTGCCACATATTGGCTGTATGTGGTGCACATAGGTGTATATATGGCACATATAGCAGTGAAAATAGAGGGAAAATGGAATTTTTTAGGCAAAAACTCAAGATCCAACCCCGATCTAGGTAGGTCTATGGCTGAAAATGCATTTTTGCTTCATGGATTTGAATCCAACATAAGAAAAATAATTTCAAAGTTAAAATTATTATAGATATGTGAAATATATGGTAAATCCAGAAAACTAGAGGCATAGAGAGGCCTCAAATGTTGCTGGAAAGACTAGATCAGGTAAAAAATCAGAGTAAAATAGAAGAAAATTGGTATTTTTTTCTTTGAAATTTGGGGCTATATGCACAGCATATAGGCCTATGTATGCCACATATGGGTTATATGTGGTGCACATAGGTCTATGAGTGGCGCACATAGCCTGGAAAATAGAGGAAAAATGAACATTTTTGAGAAAAACCTGAAATCCAGTTTGGATCTAGGCAGATCAAAACCAAAAATCAGTATTTTTGGGTACCTAACAGGATGAGTAAACCATAAAAACACAAGATTGAAGCCAATCACAAGAGAATCAAGCCAAAATTAAGGGATTTATGCAAAAACCCAAGAAAAATGGAAGGAAATTGAAATTTTATCTTTGAGCAGTAGGTTTTTCTTCAAATTATTGCTTCCAAGCATGCTTAGGGAGCCTAACTAGAGCCAATTAGTCTCTAAATCCTAAGGATTTAATTAATTTCAGAGGAATTTTAGCATAGTTTGGCCTTGCTTTTTAGCAAATTTCGGACCTCTATCATATGACCCCAAGCTCTATATTTATAGAGCCAAATTAGGGTTTGGCAAAATTATAATTTTCTGTCCAAAAATAAAAAAATTTAAAGGCTATGTGCGTAGCATGTAGCATTTTAACCCGTCATGTAGGGCCCACTAGGGTTGAATTGGGATGTGTGCCCCATACCCCATATGCATCATTTTATGTGCCAAGATATTGTGTAACATGGCTCACATCTAGTTTGATCTCGAGAAGGCTCCCGAACAAATGCCTTTTTATGCTATATGCATAGCGCATAATGCTACATGCTACGCATATAGCATTTTGCCCCTATATGCGCCGCCTTGCACGGGTAAAATGTAATGTGAGCTATATGTCAAATAAGCATCATTTGACATATTAAGACATTGTGCAATGAAAATTTTTCCAAATTTGGTCCGAAAAGTGGGCCCTACCAAAAATCTTTTCTTTTCAAATAGTGCATGCATGACACATGCACCCTATGTGTATTTCATCCCGTATGGGTGAAATGTAATGCATGTCACATATCAAATATGCATCATTTGACATTTTAAGATGTTATGCTATACGGAGCATGTTAGATTTTATCTCGAAAAGTGGGCCCCACCAAACGTCTTCTTTTGCTACATGCATAGCATATAGTGCTATATGCTACGCATATAGCACTTTCACCCTATGCGCACAAGCTCGTACGAGCAAAATGTAATGTGAGTCATATGTCAAACAAGAGTCATTTAACATTATAATACATTGTGTAGTGAAAAGTACTCCAGATTTGGTCTCGAGGAGGCTCTCAACCAAATGTCTTTTTTTCGTTAAATAGTATGCATAGTGCTATGCAGTCTATTCATGCATTTCACCTTGTATGGGTGAAATGTAATGCATTTCTCATGTCAAATAAGCATCATTTGACATTCTAAGATATTGTGCTATACGGAGCACATTAGATTTGGTCCTGAAAGTGAGCCCCACCAAATATCTTAGTTTGCTATATGCGTAGCACATAGTACTATATGCTATGCATATAGCATTTTCATGCTATGCGCTCTACCTTATATGGGTAAAATGTAACGTGCTCCGTATATCATCGGAGATGCACTCAACATTTTAAGGCATTATGTAGCTTCGGCTCTCGCTAGATGGGACTCAGGTGGTGGGCTCCACTAGTGTCCCTTCTCGGGCATATAATGCTACATGCCCAAAGCATAGCATTTTGTATGCTATGTGCTCTGCCTCTGATGGGTATAGTGCAATGTTTTCTATAGGCACATGATACACAAAAAAGGATAAAAATGATAGTGGGCCCTACCAAATGTTATGGTGGACCCCACAAACTATAATGTGCTCTGTACACCCAAAACACTCAGAGAAAGCCAAAGAGGCATATATGCACTATCGGGGTCGATATCCGGGACCTGTACCAAGCTGAATCAACAAGAACCTGAAATCGCAGGTGGGTGAAAAGTCAGGGTCAACAGTTTTCCCCTTGATCAGGACCATTTTGAGGGGATACTAGTATAAGTTGTCAAAATGGGATTTGATCATAATATGACTTTTCACAGAAATTAAGGAAGGTACCTAACCGATGCTTATGTCAAGGCGTGATTCTCATGTTGAGGCTTGCGGTGTGCTTGTGTTAAGGCTTTTAGAATGGTCATGTTGAGGCTTACAATCCAGTTTTATCATTGGGAGACTACTACTTGGGCTACATGATCAATGCTGATCTATTTCTCATGCTAAGGCTTAAAACCCAATGTTGTCACTAGGAGCCCGATGCTCGGGCTAAATGATCAATGCTGATCTAAGGTCTTTTGCAAGACCAATGACTATATGGTCAGTACACTCCATGCCTGCATGCGTGGGAAACCAAGCAGTACCCTATATGGTCAGTACACTCCATGCTTTCAGACTGAATTACAGAATACAAATAGCATTTTAAAGGTATAGAGCTCCTCCTTAAAACCTAAAATCTACTTGTTCATGCCTATGAATAAGTGAAAATGCATAATTTCTTAAGAAATAGCCAAAAAACATGCAATTTGGCATATTTTTCTTAGCTATGTGCACAATACATAGCCCTATATGCCCCACACATAGCTTACATGTAGCACACATAGTGTTATATGCGCCATATATAGCAAAAACCCACTCTGAAAAACTCTGATTTCCTCAAAACTCCTCAACAGATACAAGCCAGCCTAAGCCTAGCTCTAGTTTAGCAGTTAATTTGGGTAAAATACTAGCCTAAATGCAAGAAAAATAGCCTATAACTCAATTCCTAAAAAATAATAAAACCGAGCTAAGTTGCAAAAAACTCACCTTCTTGGGAGGAGCTAGGAACCAATGAGAGTCTATGGCAAAAGTTTCCATAACTGCATCACCAAAATAGGCATCACGCATTATGATTTTGATTAGAGCATTACTTGGGACAGATTTGGGGTCCCGAGGGGTCGGTTGCATCCTAATTCCAGCCATTTTTGCAAGAACGCTGAGTTTTTGGTTTGGGGTTTAAGAGAAAATTAGTTTTAGAGGGGGAAATAAACTGAATTTTCAGATTTGAACCTTGAAATATAAAATTTCCAAGCTATATGTGCACCATATAGTGGAACGCGCCTCGTATGTTGCAATTTTTGCTAACATACACCACCTTTAGGAGAGCTTTACTAATGTACACCCAGGTCCCACTAAGATGCAAATGAAAAGTTAGGCTTCTGGTAAAAATTTTAGAATTTTTGGAGGTCATTTGCTCTACCGAGCCTAATTTTCATGACCCGTAGCGTCTAAAAAATCCAAAAAATTAGTCAAAATGTAGCAGACTGATACTCAAAAATTCAGGTATTTCTCCTAGACCATCTCAATACCAATTTCATTGATAAATTGTTTTTCCATGTTTAGCAAAGATAGGAAATTGATCCAGGAGATGATCATAACTAGTCAAACCTTTGACTTCTGGTCAAGCTATTGACCAGATAGTGTTGCATTCCGATAGAGGATCCCAAATGCAGACTTTAGAGATATAAAAAACTTATTTGATGGCACAAGAATAGATCTGACGGTTCATCACTTTGACCTAGCAGACGGTCACCTCTGGTTCCACAGCTGAACCACCCGATCCAGCAGGAATCGTAGAATCAAGCTTTTGATTCTCAAACCCTAGCCATAGGCATCTGAATGTTGACTTCAGATGATTAAACTTGCAAGAAAGCTATTGGTCTCGCAGTGACCACCGGTCAGCCTTGGTCGAATAGCCTGAATAGCGGCCCCCAGTTATAAAATTAGGATTTTTACTGGTCAAAACCGTCGACCAAGAAATGTCAAAGACCCAGCAGAGGATCCCAAATGCCATTTCAGAGATATTTGACATTCATTTGATGGTGTGAGCATCGACCCAGCAGACGGTTACCCAGATCCCACAGTCGACCACTGGATCCAGCGGAGATCATAGAACCAAGCCTTTAGTTCCCAAATCCTAGCAGTAGGCGTCCGGATGCCGATTATAGATGATTTCAAGCCTTGTAGTAAAGTCATCGGTCTTGCAAAAGAGCTCTGATCAATATTGATCATTCTAGCTTGAGCACCAGGTCCTAGTGGTAAAATTGGGTGTCTAAGCCTCAGCATAAGCAGCGGATCAACATTGATCACCTTTAGCCCGAACACCAATCTCCCAGTTATGGAATTGGGTTGTAAGCCTCAACGTGAGCACTCTGCAAGCCTCAATGCAAGTGCTCTGTAAAGCCTCAATGCAAGCACCTCGCAAGCCTCAGCATGAGCATCAGGCCTTGACACAAGCATTGGTCAGGTACCTTCCTTACTTTATGTGAAAAGTCATATTATGATCAGATCTCATTTTGACGACTTGCGCTTGTGTCACCTCAAAATGGTCCTGATCAGGGGGCAAACTATTGACCCTAACTTTTCACCCTTATGCAATCTCGGGTTTTTGTTGATTCGGCTTGGTATCGATCCCCGAGGTCGACCCATATTTATGAACATGCTATTAGACCTTCTCTATGCATTCTGGGCATGCATAATGCTTTACATTTTTGCTCGAACAAGGCATAATCCCTAAACAAAGCACACAACATTATTTTAAAAAAAAGATGTTCTATGGGACCCATATGTGAGTGGGGCCCATATGTGGGGCCCACATGCAGGGCTCGTATAGTGGGGCCTACATAAATAAGGCACATTATCATGTCTTACAATGTCAAATAATGCTTATTTGATATGCAAAATGCATTGCATTTTACCCGTACAAGGCAGAATGCATAAACAAAATGAATTTAGTGCATAGCACTATGCACGCACTATGCAAGAAAAAAAGATGTTTGGTAGGGCCCACCTTCCGGACCAAATCCAGAATACTTTTCATTGTAAAATGTCTTAATATGTCAAATGATGCTTATTTGACATATGGCACGCATCCCATTTTGCTCATGCAGGGCAGCGCACATAGGGGCAAAATGTTATATGTGTAGTGCATAGTGCTATGCGCTACGCACATAGCGTAAAAAAAATGTTTAGTTGGGAGCCTTCTAGGGACCAAATCAAATATGTGCCATATTACACAATGTTTTAGCATATAAAATGGTGCTTCTTGAGCATGGGGTGCACATCCCGATGCAACTACAGTGGGCCCCATGTGACGGGTCAAAAGGCTATGTGCTACATACATAGCACTATATGCTACGCACATAGGCTATGTGTACATAGTCTATAAATTTTCAAAATCTGGGCTAAAATTACAATTTTGCCAAACCTTAATTTTACTCTATAAATATATGGCTTGGGGGCATCTGATAGGGGTCCGAAAATTGCTCTAAAGCAAGCCAAAACTTCGTAAAATTCTCCTAAAATTAATTAAACTCTTAATTAATTAATCCTTTAGGATTTAAAGACTAATTGGCTCTAGTTAGGCTCCTTAAGCATGATTAGAGTGCAGATCTTCAAGAAAAACCCACCGTGGTAAGTGGAAATCACATTTCCTCTTCATCTTTCTTACGATTTTCCCCCAAATCTTCTATTTTTGGCTTTATTTTCTTTTGATTGGCTTTAATCATGTTGGGTTTTGATTTCTAAAGCTGTTTATGATCAAAACTATGTAAATCTAGCTTCGATCTGCCTAGATCCGAGCTAGATTTTGCATTTTTTTACAAAAATCTTTCATTCTGCTACTATTTTTTAGGGTAGATGCTGTGTATATACACCTATGTGTGTGTCGCACCCTAATTTTGGACCATCTTGACTCGAATCGAATCCGGAATGATTTAGGACCATTTCGGGTTGGTCTTGGCCACTTCGGGTTGATTTGGATCATTCCGGGCCGTTCTGGGTCAATTCTGGCCCATTTTGGGGTGTCACCCGCCGCATATGTACAAACATACGCGATCGCGTATGCTTGTGACACGCCGCATATGCTAGGATACGCGATCGTATATGTCTCTAGGGCAGATTTTTTAAAAGCTTTGGAACTCCATTCTGCACGGAGGTTGGCAATTTTAGGGTTCGGACTTTTGACCTACGGAATTAGGGTTTTTGACAGACAAGAAAAATGGGATTAATTCTTTTAATTTTGGTTTTAATCATTCTAAGCAATTAGGGTTAAAAAAATTCACAAAATCACTTAGACTTAAGCAATTTTACTCCCCTAAACTTGGAATCGGACTATTCTTTCTTCCCTTACACTCAGATCTAAGGAGAATCTACGAGAGGTTAGTAGATCTATCACATTTTTATGATTTTTATGTATTTTTATTATATTCATGCATATAATCTGATGAAAATTGATTTTATTTATTGTTTTGCGTATGGTTTTCTCGTATTTTGATATTTTGTGCATGTTTTATTTTCCGTGAATATGTACGATCGCGTATGATCATCTCAATATCATATGCGATCGCGTATGTTTTAAAAATATTATTTTGATTTCTTTTGATTGTCGAGTGATCTATGTTATGTTTTAAGCCAGCGTATGTGATTTTCTCATTGTTTGTTTCGATCGCATATGATCATGTGCGATCGCGTATGTTAATTTCAATAACATACGCGATCGCGTATGTGTCAAATATTTTTCTTGATTTCTGCATTTTCTCCATATTATTTTAAGCCTATCCGGGTGATTTACGTATCAAAACCATGAGTTTTGTAGCTTGAAAGATGGATCTAAATGTCTAATGATGTATTCATGTGATTTAGATGTTTAATGGCGTATTTGTGTGATTTTGTTTGAGTTTTATAATCTGAGCGTATGTTTTATAGCCCGTGCACATGTTTTTACGCCCTGTGCATATGATCATATGCGAGAGCATATGATCATACGCGATCGCATATGATCATCACAATATCATATGCGATCACGTATGATCCGAAAAATACAATTTTGTTTCATTAATTCCGCATTTCCTTGTGTTAATTTAGGCCTGTTTGTGTGATTTGCATGTTAGTTACATAATTAATGTCATTATTACTTGCATTTGTTCCTTTTTACACGTTTGGTTGTGATTTTCGCAGGTAATTAGGTTAATTTGGAAGTAAACGGGTCGGGCCTAAGGCCCAATCAAAGCAAACTCATTTGGACTATGGAAAAAGGAATTGGGCCTTGGGCCCAACATTAGGGTTTTTTATATGCTTTTAAATTATTTTTGGTTGGGTTGTATTAAATACCCAAAGCCTTTATTTTCTTTTATTTGCTTTTGATTATTTTGGGT
>CANYBF010073142.1:0-21747 GCA_948192965.1 Dalechampia spathulata
GAGCTGATAGCATCGGGTGAGATCTTGTTGCAGAAAGTTGATACTGCAGAGAATGCAGCTGATATGTTG
Organism: Dalechampia spathulata; assembly: GCA_948192965.1. Lineage (NCBI taxonomy): Eukaryota > Viridiplantae > Streptophyta > Magnoliopsida > Malpighiales > Euphorbiaceae > Dalechampia > Dalechampia spathulata. The sequence goes on from CANYBF010073142.1 coordinate 70, forward strand.
ACCAAGCCGGTTACTACGGACAAGTTTAAGCATTGCTTGAACTTGTTGAATGTTTACAGCTGCTAGAGAAGCGTGGTAGCCTAGCCCACTACATGTGTTTGAAACTTCTACATTGTATATCTCCAAAGGAGGCGGTATATTCGCAAAGGTGGAGATTTGTTGGGTATAGCTCATATACTGGGAGTTTCATGAGTTGTGGGTTGGAGGTGTGGGGGCGGAGCCCTCGCGGTACGGTATGGGTATTTTGGTAATTATACCGTTTAGGGTTATTATTTAAATAACTTGTAATTGTAACCTAGGGTTATGCCGTTCATAATAAAAACAGCCGCTCATCGCTCCCGAGCTCATAGACACATTGTCGAACCTCGTTAAATCTTGTGTTCTTTATTTTTCCTTCTCGTTTCTTCGTTTCAATCCTGTGTTTATAGCCGTTATTCACAACAATTTTCTACCCTATTTTCATCATCAAACTCAATCTTTAAGCTTTTTCCCACAATTCCCAGACATGTCACCCTTTTTGACATTATCTAAAGTATATCCAGGTACAACCACATCAAATTTGATACCAACATTTTCCACTGCTTCAAGTCAATCTAAACATTTTTATAACATATTGATTAAATTTTTTTTCTCCTTTCACCATCTATACCTTCTCGTACTTCACAATTTGATCTAAATGTAACTACACCTACTGAAAATTATGATGAGATCAATGAAGGTTCATCATCATATAATTAGAATGAAGAAGTTCCTCAAAGCTAATGATCATAATGAAATAGACGATAGCCTTGTTGTAAAATTAATAATCATTTAGGATTTCATTGATGTACTTAAATCTTATTGTAAAATTAATAACCATTTAGGATTTCATTGATGTACTTAACCAATACATGTTTATGTTTCTATATTATTATAGTTCACTTTTTGTACATTTTCTTTTTACAATTATTTTTGTTTTAAAATTTATTAATATTATATGATCAAAATATAATTGTAAATTTCTTATCACAATACCATTATTACCAAATATATTCACATATTATTCAACAATAAATCAACCCCTTAAAAATATTCATAATAAAAAATAACATAATTAATAATTACATAATAATTAATAATTAATGAGCGATTAATAGATTTTTACACAATAATTAAAAAGAAAATATTCTAAATCATTTAATTTTTCATTTAATAAAAATATTACATTTAAAATAATTAAAATATTTTTTCATAAAAATTACAAAACTTACTTAATTTTTAATATTATTTAATTTATTATTTTTATTTACATAAAAAATAAAATACTTTTAATTTCCTCTAATACAAATATGTAATTTATAATTATTAATATCTTTCAACAGAAATTATTAATATGTATTTTCTAAAAATAATAAAATGATCTAAATATTTTTTACAATTATTAATGTCTTTTTTAATATATAATTTACTTGCTTATTACTTTACCTCATTATTTACATTTAAATAAACAACCACAATAAAATATTTTATTTTTCCTTCAATACATTATATTATTTATAATTATTAACATATTTTAATGTACCATTAACAAATTATGAATATTTTTTTACATAAATTGAATAAATTACTTAATTAATTTGATAATTTACTCGATTATTTTAATCTTGTAATTATTGAACAACAAAACATTTTAACTTTTATTATAAAATATATTTAAATTAAAATTCTTACTCACTCCAAAAAATAATAGAACTACTATTTTGAAATCATTATAAATTAATATCATTGTTTTTAAATATATCTTTAAAATAATTTTAAATAATAATGATTTAGTTATATATACCTCAAAATAATATTAAAATCGAGAGGTGATTTCAGTTGTAATCAATAAGTGTGAGGATTGCAATTGAAATCATTTGTTAAAAGTGAGTCTACCCACCCACCTACTTGGGAAATAATTTTGAGACCTTTGCCTTGTATATTGAATTTATTTTTTTAAAAAAAATAAATAGTTTAACATTTGATTTAATGATAGTGAATGACTTTTTAATAATAATAATTAAATTATCAAAATTAATTAATTTAAATTAGATAAAACATTTGGAAAGTGATAAAATCCATTCAATATGGACAAATTCTAGTATTATGGCTTCTATGAGAAAATTGGGCGTTGGCGGCTTTTGGTTATTAGAATATTATTATTTATATTTAGCTATTTACTTTTGTGTCTTTTACAATAATAATATTACATACTTGACTGCAACATATAATTCAGAAACAATGATGATAGCATGATGAGCGAGTACACTCATGAGTGAAAGATGATTTCAAACTACAATCATGACAGATTATTTAATCTTTCTATCCAAAATGATGATCTGATCTGATTTTATTCATAGAAGTAGTGAATGCGTAGCACAGAACCTGAGGCGGCTTCCTGGAAGCTTGAAATTCAATTATTTCAGCCGTCAGAATTTACCAGGCAAAAGTTTGCTTTCGCCAATTTCATCATCACAACCATTCTTATTTTCTTTACATACATAAATAATTCTATCATTCTGTTATCTGGGTTGTTTTCTGTTTCTTGACATTCCCGTTCCTATCTCTTACACAGCGTTTGATTTCTCCTGGTTACAGATTTTTACCCCTTTAGTATCACCTACAGTCTCCAAGTTTCTGGAAATTGAGTGTTTGATGATGAGGCCTGGGGAGTGTGAGTTCAGATCGTATCCTGATAGTGGGTTTCAGTCTAATCTTGAATCCATCAACTCTGTATCTCTTACTACCACTCTGCAACCTTGTAGATCCAATGCTCCATCTATGGAACTGAGTTCATATGGTGATTCTGCGTACAACAGTGAAACTAGTGATTTCTCTCAAGCTGTTTTCAAGTACTTGAATGATCTATTAATGGAAGAAGACTTGGAAGATAAGCCCTGCATGTTGCAGGATTGTTTGGCTCTTCAAGCTGCTGAGAAATCCTTGTATGATGTTCTTTGTGAAAAGTATCCATCTCCATCTGATCAATCTCCTTCTACCCATCGAAACACAAAAATCCCTGAAGATTATTTCACTCCGACAATCAGTGTCGATAGCTGCGGTAGCCATCCTTCTGCAAATAACTTAGCCGAGCTTAGGTGGAACTTTGACGAAGGCAAGTTTGAATCTGCACATTTACTCGGTCATGATGTGACAGACTTCGCAGCGCAGAATGAAGAGAGGGCGGGGAGGAGCTTGTCGTTGAATCTGTCAAGGGGAAGGAGGGAGATCGGTGACTACTTGGAAGAAGAAACAAGGAGGAGGAAGCAATCTGCGGTTATATCTTCTGGAGAGTTTGAGCAGCTGGAAATACTGGATGATTCGTTTCTAAATAAGGTTGCCAACAATGATTCCTTACCATGTCCCTTGTATGATGCATCGCGCAATGAAGAAAGCAAGAAATTGCAGCATAATAAGCAGTCGCAATCGAACATGCGTTGTAGAAGGCCGGTTAAGGAAAAGGAAATGGCAGATTTGTCAGCACTCCTGATTCATTGCGCACAAGCTGCTGGAAATGGCGACCAGAGAACTGCATACGAGCAATTGAAGCTGATTAGGCTGCAATCGTCGGCATTTGGTGATTCAAACCAAAGATTGGCTTATTACTTCGCCAATGCACTCGAGGTGCGCTTGGCTGGCGCTGGCAGATTGATGAATTCTGCCTTGGTAGCACCTTCGAGTAATGCTGCTGAGATCCTGAAAGCATATCAGCTGTATGTCTCGGTATGCCCTTTCAGGAAGATGTCGAATTTCTTTGTGAACAGAACAATGGCGAAAGCAGTAGAGAAGGAAACAAAGCTGCATATTATTGATTTTGGTATTTCTTATGGATTTCAATGGCCTTGTTTTATCTACCGTCTCTCAACAAGACCTGGCGGACCTCCAAGGATACGCTTGACAGGAATTGATTATCCCCAACCAGGTTTTCGGCCTGCAGGACGAGTGGAAGAGACAGGCCGCCGATTGAAAAGATTAGCCGATAAATTGCATGTTCCATTTGAATACAATGCTATAGCACAGAAATGGGAAACTATTCGATACGAAGATCTCAGGATTGACAAGGATGAAGCTGTTGTTGTTTGCTGTATGAACAGGTTGAAAAACTTGCCTGACGATACGATTGTTCTGGATAGTCCAAGAGATGCTGTTCTGAAATTGATCAAGAGAATAAATCCTGAAGTATTCTTGCACGGAATTGTAAATGGTTCTTACAATGCTCCATTCTTCACCACAAGATTCCGGGAAGCGCTCTTCCATTTTTCATCATTATTCGACATGTTTGAAGCCATCGCAACCCGGGAAGATCAAGAAAGACTAGTGTTCGAGAGAGAATTGATAGGAAAAGATGTGATGAATGTAGTAGCTTGTGAAGGTTTGGAAAGGTATGAAAGGCCTGAAACGTACAAACAATGGCAGATTAGAAATTCCAGGATTGGGTTCAGACAGGTACCATTAGAAGAAGATATAATGAAAAGGGTGAGGAACATTAAGAAGGATTATCATAAAGAATTTGCTGTGGGCGAGGATGGCCACTGGATGCTTATGGGATGGAAAGGAAGAATAACCCATGCTATTTCAGCCTGGAAACCTCTCCACTAGTAACTTGTACAATATCAAATTCCTGGCAAATGTAGAATTGCTCTATTTTCATAGCAATAATTGTAATAGTTAAATGAATAATAATATTTATAAAAACAAATTAATCAATGAATTGGGACAACGTTAGGGAAGTCGTTGGAGATGGATAGTCGATGACTTTCAGATCAATCAAAGACTTTTTTATATTACTATAATCTAAACTTTGTTGGTCCAATGTCAACATGAAAATCTTATATTATCAATTTCTAACCTTATAAATATTGGAATATGACAATCACATGAGGCGGCCGCCGGGTTCTTTTTTTGATCCATTTCCTTTTGAAAAAAATACAGATTAAATTACCCAATTGGTACAAAATTTAGATTTATTATTATTTTAATTAAGATTAATCTAACGGCTGAGATGGTTCAGTTTTGCCAGGTTCATGTCAAGGCAGATCATTGTTTTACAGATCCTGACAGCATAGGCTGGCAAACTTCACATGATACTTTGAATATTCTTGAAAGATAGAAATTCCAGACCCGGAAAACGATCGACTTTTCTCAAGTTTCCGATCAAACTAGTGGCATTAATTATTGAATTCTGACACCACAGGGGAGCTGTATATTGAAAAGTTAGAGAACCATATCTCCAAACGAATCCTGTCAGATTATTAAAATCATAAAAATTCTGCCAAGACTAGAAAGATCTCTGAATAAAGAAAGACAAATATAGTGATCTAAAACAACACCCGTTGCTTTTGTGTTGAGATCGGCAGCTTTTGATCCTAGGTTTGATTGGGCTAAACGGAGGCCCACAGGAAGACAAAACTCACCCGTGAATCTCAGACCGGCAGCCTTGCCTAGATCCTGACTGATAAATTAACTCCCTGTCTTGAACTTTTAAGACAAGTTTTAGCAATTTTAGGCTGTCTTAAATACTTAATCCATTTCATTCGGAGATGCAACTAAAATAATACTAAATGTTCTAAATTATTAGATATTATAAAAATATGTTAAATTTAAAATATATAAATTCTTGATGTTTCGAGATATTTATATAATAAATATATTGTAGATAAATTAATTATTTTGATATGATCGAGTAGTTATTGGGTTGGAATTAACATACTTATCATAATATTTAATACAGATGGGATTAAAAAAAAAAAAGAAGAGAAGATAAATGATCAACTTTATAGGGTGGTAGCCTTGGGGGAATATAGAAAAGCTGGAGGTAGATTACAGGATTCTTGAAAAATGAAGAGTCCGGTAAATGTGCTAAATATGTTGCATTTTAAATGGGTAAAATGGCATGTGCATCCTCCAAACGAAGCAGATGGGGAGGGGACCAGACCCCACTAAGTTTCACAAGTTTAATTGACCTACTCTCGTCCTGAAATCACTGGTCAGTCTTCTTTTTTTTAAATGATTACAATATATATCAGCGTCATACCAAGTATCACATTATGCTGCATCTTCCATATCGTCTACTGTTCAACTAAATCACAACTAAGATAAGGGGTTTGGGAGAATCCATGGGGGAAAGAGACCCTATTCAGCTTGACTCTCGAAGAGGGAAAGGATGACACATGAAATTTGAAAAGATGTAAATGAAAATAATAAAGCAAGTGGGGAGGGATATAATAACTAACATCAATTTTTTTTGTATATAATTATAAGAATTTTGCCTCGTAGTTCATAATCAAATTGGGAAAATGGAAAGCATAAAAGTCTTCAACTTCCAATCACAAATAGCTAATCAAAAGGAAAACACTAGTTTAAGGAATTGATTAAGACATAATGATGGGAAGTTAGTTTCCCACAACCATCCACCATTTGCACCCACCCACATTTCCACATGTCACTGCCTTGTGGATCCAGATTCTTATAAAAAAAAGACCTTGTCAACCATTTTCCCCGGTAACTTTCATCATTTCTCATTGGCTGAATCCTCACCAAAAGCCAACACTCATCAATTTGCCTCCCATGTTTTACCATTACAAGCTTGACAGCTGCCATTTCGTCAGTTGGCTTCTTCTTTAATAACAGTTTCCAGTTTCTCCTAGATCATTCCTTCCTAATCTCTGCAAGTATCTTTCACTTCTTAAGATTCCAGCAATTTTTTCCTGTTGATGGCTTTTTCTAAAGCTTCTTACTTTCTCCAGCATGAAGGGTCATGTTGACTTTGTCTTTGATTTTCTTATGCTTCTGTTTATGACCTTCATATCAAGTTTTTCTGCATAATTTCCTGGAAGAAATTTGCGGTCAACTCTTACTTATTCCCCAGATCCTCAGCAACTGGAAAGGAGGATCAGATTCTAAGAATAAAATTTATGGATGAAGCTCTAGTTGGAGCAGCTCCTGGCATCATGACAGGACTCAGGTTTGACTATACAACCATGTCAGTCCTTCCGAATCAGCATCTTGTCAATGGTTACAAACTGAATCATCAATCTGTAGATCCTTATAGACCTCTCCATACAGAAATTGCACAGACTTCAAGTAATGATTATTCAGCAACATCATCAAGCTCGACATGGGAACTGGATTCACCTGATTGTAGTGATTTCTCCAATGCTGTTCTCAAGTACATTAGTGATATGCTAATGGAAGAAGAATTGGAGGGGAAGAACTTCATGTTGGAGGACTGTTTAGCTCTACAAGCTGCTGAGAAATCTTTTTATGATGTTCTCGGTCAGAAATATCCGCCTTCAGTGGATCAATCTCCTGGTTTTGATCAAAGTATTCACAGCCAAGATGGTATGAAATCATGGAGCGACAGAACAGGCAATGCTACATCCGTCAACTTGGCTGAATCCAGCTGGATGTTTGATCAAGCAAAACTTGAATTCTCTCATACGCAAAATCATTATGCAGATGATCCTGAAACCACCTTCCATTTATCAGATTTATACAGCAAATCATTTCCAAACGCTACTTCTTCGATCCTATCAGGATATCAGGAGAAGGATTATGCAAGAGATTGCTGCAACTATAATAGTTCAAGGGAAAGAAAACAACATCAGCTTGAGGGAAGTAGCTGTTTAGAAGGAAGAACAAACAAGCAATCTTCGATTTCTGTTGAAACGTCCGAGGACTCAGAGATATTCGATGAGGTGTTACTGTGTCAAGCAAGACATAATGATTCTGCATCTTGTGCTCCTCATCAAATTGCATCACAAACCAGTGCTGCTGAGGGGAAGTTGAAGAGTAATGGACAGACGAAAGGGTCTAATCGTAAAACACTTCGAGGAGGACGGAAAAATGGTACGAAGAAAAAGGAGGTGATGGATCTGTGGACTGTGCTACCTCAGTGTGCACAAGCTGCAAGCAATGATGATCAAATCACAGCAAAGGAGCTACTTAAGCAGATAAGGCAATTTTCATCCCCTTTCGGTGATGGAAACCAAAGATTGGCACATTTTTTCGCCAATGGCCTGGAGGCGAGGTTGGCTGGCACCGGAACACCTGGCTATACGCCTGCAGTAAGCAGCACAACATCAGCTGCTGATATGCTAAAAGCTTACCACACATATATCACAGCATGCCCCTTTCAGACGATGTCACATCATTATGCTAACCAAACTATCATGAAACTAGCAGAGAAAGTTACAAGGCTTCACATCATTGATTTTGGTATCCTTTATGGTTTCCAATGGCCTTGCCTGATTGAGCATCTCTCGACCAGAAAAGGTGGACCTCCCAAGTTATGCATCACGGGAATAGAGTTTCCACAGCCAGGTTTTCGGCCTGCAGAAAGGGTCGAAGAAACAGGTCGTCGCCTAAGAAAATACTGTGAAAGATTCAATGTTCCATTCGAGTACAATGCTATAGCACAGAAATGGGAAAGCATAAAATTTGAAGATTTGAAGATAGACAAAGATGAGATGATTATCGTTAACTGTTTGTATAGGTTTAAGAATCTTCCTGATGATTCAATGGTTTTGAACAGCATCAGGGACCTTGTTCTGAAACTAGTAAGGAAAATTAATCCTAAGATCTTCATCCATGGAGTAGTTAACGGTACTTACAATGCACCCTTCTTCCTGACACGATTCAGAGACGCACTTTTTCACTTCTCAGCATTGTTTGACATGATCGATTCGACCATCCCACGTGAAGAACCGGAGAGAATGATGTTTGAGAGAGAATCGTTTGGAAGGTACGCAGTGAATGTGATAGCTTGCGAGGGAGGGGAGAGGGTAGAAAGGCCAGAGACATATAAACAATGGCAAGTTCGAAATGTAAGAGCCGGATTCACGCAGCTTCCACTAGATCAGGAGATAATGAAGAAGGTGATGGCCAGTGTTAAATCGAATTATAACAAGAATTTCATCGTTGATGAAGATAGCCAGTGGATGCTTCAAGGTTGGAAAGGAAGAATAATCTATGCACTTTCAGTTTGGAAACCTGTTGATTATTAACATGAAAAACAAACTTGTTATAATGTTTCATTTTACTTGTCCAGTTATAATGCCCATAATCCTAAATGTGTTTTGGAATCCACTTTCAGAATTCAACAAAGAAAACCCAACTTTTTTCCATACAGATTGTTTCTTTTTAAAGCTTCGGTTGCATTGCGGTTTGTTCATGTAACATTTTGACCAGCTTGCTGAATTGATATGCGACAGATGCGTGGTTCCAACTGATGATTGTTCCACTATACCTACCATTAAAGACACTCATTACCCAACCAACATAATTGTCTTAAGATGCCTGTCTTGTTTCATTGAAGGACGCCTTTCTACTTTGGTTTTTATTGTGTCATATTAGGCAACAGGTTCTTTTCCAACCCATGCAGCATGATGATGTTTCCGTCTGCTTAGTCTAGTTACCATCCCATGCCAGTTTTGCTTGGAAGTTAAGGTTCTTTAGTTCCGACTTGGTAAAGACTAGCATTTCCATTGTTCATGACGGAATTTTGAAATCTTTAAATCAACCATGAAAATGTATTAACACAAATCTATTATGCAGACAGATGTATCCTGATACGTAGGTATATTGCTGAGATAGAAACTACTCTTCATCGGATCCGTATTGCCATTAAAGATTGATCAGAATTCTTCCAGCATTTACTCCCAGAACTTGAGCACGACTTTACGGAGAACACTTGCCGATATATGAGGAGGCTGCCAGATTTATCAGCAACGGTGCTATTCTAGGATACGGACTATAACTACATGCTAGCTCTTCTTGGACAAACATATTTTTTTGGAAATTAACAATTTTACAATATAATCTGCTTTCATATTTCTCTCATTGAAACTGGAAGAAATCAAATCTTACTACTCGAAAAAATTGGAAGCATCTGATAGGCTTTAGTGCCAGTCTTTTCAAAAAAAAAAAATACTAAGAACAACAAAATCCTTGTCAAGAAAATTTGCATACCAGATATGCAATGTAAAAATTATAGTATAGTATTTCATTATCCAGCTATGGGAAAACTTCTAAGACAGACAGAAGTACAACAATTGTAACATCAAATTTCAGAAGTGACTTGACAATACCTAGTTACTCTTACCCTCTTTTGTTGTGATTTTTTGGTCTGAGAACACTCCAATCCAACTTCTCATGTTTTGGCTGCTTGAAGGATCCCTTGTTGCTATTTGGAGATGACTGCTGGCCACTTTCTGTTTTTGGTGATTTATTTTTGTTTTGTGATTTGGGTTCTACTTCGGATAGTTTTCGTTTGAGATCTCCGTTACCAGTGTCGGAGAACTGTTCTTCCTTCAGTGATGATTCATTTCCTCTGAGATAACAACAAAGGACGATATGAGTGGCATTAGAATAACCACAACCTAAAGCAACAACGAAGAATTGTTTAAACAAAGTGAAAATGAAATGCTAAACTTCCAAAATGTGTATAAATATGCAAGCATGACAACAAAAGCTTTTACTGGTTTACCGTCTATTAGTACCATGTGCTTATTTCATTTCCTTTTGATTTGCACAAGCTAATAGTCGACTAATGACCCACACAGCTCTCACTCCTAACCGTTAAACAGTCAAGGACCAAAGAAAATGAAATCCATTATTGACTTGACCATCTCAGCAGAAGAGTGTTGCTCACCCTTGTCTTAACTATCACCTTATGAACATTTATTAAACCAGCCATGACAATATAAAAAAAGGGATTGCAAGAAGTCAAGACCACCCACCTAAAAGATTTCGTTCCACCGAGATCACTAGAGGCAGTGGTACTGGCACACACATCAGACGCTTCAGGCCGACCAAGATTACTTGCTTCTCCATTAAGTTTCTACCAAGACGATTAGTTTAAGGTAAGAAGAGCTTAACTCAGGAGATATTGTAATCAGATACAAATTTTAGAGTTAGTTGGCATTTTTACTCACATCAACAGAAGGATTGAAACTTTGAAATGACATCCGTCCAATAGATGCTCCTGGATGGGGATCCCCCTCCATTATTACCATACTACATGCAAAAAACAACAGCTGTGTAACTGATCCCTTCAACATGTTCCATGAAAATAAGAAGTAGATGTCCATTAACTGGAAAAATAATCAGAATTTTACAAATGATTGAGTCCAATTAAGCACGACATGGAATACCATTATCTTTTAAACCTTGCACCGTGTTAGTAGGAACTTCGTATATGGAATCTGAATCTCTAGTCTCTGGCGAAAATGACTCAGACCAGGTGCCATACGGAAACCATGATCATTTCTACTGTCTTAAATAAGATAATACCAGCTCATTCGCACTGTTATTCCAATTACTGGAGGGACAAAACTCGCAAAGATGTGGTGGGGGGGAGGAAGAACAATTAAAAGCCAAAGCCAAAGCCAAAGCCAAATCATCTTAGTCTAGTGAATCACGGATTTAAAAATTTAATGAACAGAATTGAAATCATATCTTGGAAGTAGAAGAAACAAAAATTTATAATAACATTACCATTTCCTAATAGTACCAGGGGAAAAGAAATTCCCATCAGGTTTCTCCTCTTCTTGTTTCTTAGTTTTTTCCTCTCTAACAGCTGCCCTTTGCATAAACTATCGCCATTGGAATAGAAATTTCAGCAAGAAAAATTCGCATATCATCACATGCATGATTTCAAAAAATTTAAAACGCAATTCATGTTTCAACAAAGAGAACCCAGTTGAAGACAAAGCAACCCATATCAATTAAAGCAAAACCCAGTTCAAGACACCAAGCAATTGCATGAAAGAACAAAAATATAAATTAGTTCTTTTTTATCAGTTAACTATGTATTACCTTCAAGTTCCTCAGAGTACTTGATATTTCACGCTTTGCCATATTCGAACTGTATCATGAACAAACCCAAAGAATAGAACCCCACGGACTTTACGAGCTCTTTTCTACTCCAATACCGAAACCGAGGCAGCTTTTGATTTGGTGTTAGCTGCAAACACAGTTTCTGATTGGAATTTGAAGAAGAAAAGATCTAATTTCTGCTTTCTAGGGCTTCCAATTTCACTAATTTGGGTTTCTCAGATGATTACTACTATTCAAGTAACGGATTCGGGCCAGCCCGATCACGTCTTTTCTAAATTGAGATTATTATCGGAAAATTATATAAAATATCATTTTTTTATACAAATATTAACTATATTAGATTTTGGTCAAGATATCTTTTTTATATCCTTTTTCAATTTTTATCGTAATATAATTTTTATTTCTCAAAATTTTATTATTATAAATATCAATTTTATAATATAATTTCTATCATCTTAAAATTCTATAATCATATATTTCATTTAATTATAATATAATTTTTATTCACAATATATATTCTTAAATTATAATAAAATTTTATTATTATAAATATTATTTTTATAATAAAATTTATATTATATTAAAATTTTATTATTATACATATTATTTAATAATTTATTTCATTTAATAATTTATTTCACTCATTGTTAATTATAATTTATTTTTATATAAAATAAAAAATTATATTATGAAATCCCAAACAAACAACACAAGATTTATAATAGTTCGGCACTTCAACTTGCCTCTGTCCACTTTAACTTGTTTACATCCACTTCTCATAAAATTCAACTTAAAGTTCGACCAAATTCTTTCACAAGTACAATAATAGATTTTTCATTCAAGAATCTAAACCTATTATTTTCAAAACTCATGCTCAAACCTTTACAATAATAATCAATCTCACAATATTCAAACTCTTAATTACAGCAATAATGTTTAAGCATTAACTCTCACCAACCCAAACAATAATTGAAACAAATTAAGTTTATAAAAAAATAAGAGCAAAGAGAGATAGAATCAATTGTGAGAATAATAAAGTTTCTTGATAAGTTACTTACTTGAAATGAAGTCTCCTCAACTGTATATATGCTCTCTACTAAGAATAGATCCGTTAGGTAGCAAAATAGATCCGTTAGAAAGCTTAAATTCAAAACAGAAATTCTAGCAGAATGACGTGTACGATCGTATGTGAACCTGTACGCCCATACCACTCCATAAGTTATAAATCCAAATTTGGCAGTGATTGTCGTATGGCCGTATAACCAAGGTGGTACGTCCATACCCAAGCTTCTGCCAATTTCACCTAGTGGTACACCCGTACCACTCATATTTTTACACTTTTTCATTTAATTTTGACTTAAATTGATTTGTTAATCATTAAAATCTAAAATGGTGAGTCTAACAATCTCCCCTTTTTGATGTTGACAATCAATTTAAGTTCAATTTGAAAAACATTCAAGTTATGAAATTTATGAAATTGAAATTGTCCACCTTTGTTTTAGAATTCATGCAAGCAATCAAAAATTTATTTGAACTGACAAAGAAGATGTCAAGCACATATAGATAAATGAAAATATCATATCATAATTCATTAGACTAACAAGTCAATTACATCAAGAGTCCAATAAATCAAAACAAGTCAAATGAACATCATACTAATCCTAAGTCAATCTCCTAAATATCTCTCCCTTTAGCAACAACAAAAAGCAATCAGGAAGGAGGAGGGATAAATGGATCGAGTGATGACTAAAGTGACTGTAAAACAGTAGTGGTAGAGGCATAAAATCGTAGAACTCCTAGTTCTGCTGAAGTAATCGATGATCAGTGGAATCGAAGCGTTGCTCAAAACCATATAATCTTGTGTTAAGCACCGTAAACTGCTGAATGATAAGATCCACAACAGATTGTGGAGGGTCAGTAGCATCAGTAGCAGTAGTAACAACATCAAGAGCAGCAGCACCAGAAGTAGAACCTTCCTTGGTCTATATATGATGCTTATAGCTTAAAACTGCCTCACGTCGAGCGTCATTGATCGAGCATCAAAATGTCATGTTTTATGCCCACAAACCACCCATTATAGCATAGTTTAGTTATTAGAACAATTGACTTGTGTACATTTTGTATTTTACAGGTCAAAACGGTGAGTTTTGGGAAAATGTGCTTAAATGGGAGATTTTAAAGCTTATTTGAATTTTAGAGTTTTGGGATACCGCTTGCCAGCATAAGACTAGGTAAAATGACCTATCAAAGATGCGTTTTGGAGAGCTGAAGGAAGAAGAAGTTGAGGTAAACTCAAACTCCTACGAGCTGAATGCTGATAAGGCTTACGGGCATAAAAGACACCAAAACGACAACATTTGACCAGTTTTGGAGGTTGGACGATGAGGACGAGTTTTGCTTAGACTTAATCTCTTAGAGCTGGATGAAAAAGTGATTAGGAACAATTCAAACTCTTTTATCTGAAGATTAGGATTAATAATTATTTATTTTTATTAGTTTAATTATTTTATTTTACCTTCTATAAATAGGAAAGTGTTCTTATGTAGAGGGGGTTCATGATTTCTAGTTTTCAAATATTGGTTCTAGTTTGGTTTTATTGTTTTTAATTAATTCCAATTCTTATTTTTATTTATGTTTATGTTTATTTCATCAATGATGCAAGGCTAGGCAATTTTTTTTCCCAATTGGAAGCAATTCAAGTTATTCGTTAATGATTATGTGAGATCTAAATGATCCTAATTCCATTAGTAAAGCACTATTATCCTTAACTCTGAATCGCATAGAACCATTGCTATTCTTAGTGCATGTAAATAAGGCATATTGCATGTTTCTAAGTTCTAGCATATAGTTAAGCGGGTTGTTTGATACGGAAAAGTCACTCAACTTGCTGAAGTGGTAAAGCAAGATGCTATCCTTATTACTATATGCAGTAGTACTTCTTGTAGGTTAGAGAACACAAGGGATGTTGGGTCGCAACTGTTAACTAGAGTCGGGTCTTCCTAATTCCTAATGCAATTTTGGAACGACTTGTGAGAATTTATTTCCACTTTATCTATCCTAGGATTAGAGGCGTTTCATAGAGCTTGTTTCATGGCGTCTTACAAATAAGGGAAGATTGGGGCGTGCGAGACTTGCTCGGCAAACTATAATCGGCTTAGTGCTATTATTGCCTTTGGACTATTATTGAATTAGTGATCATATTCAATTAATGAATACTTGATGCTTTCGATTGGGAGAATTACTTTTTATTGATTTTGTTAAATTTATTTTATTTGTTTCTTCATTTATTTTAATTACTTTCTGATTTACCTCGTTTATTTTTAAACGTAAAGAATTAAGTGAGTTGAAATCGTCTCTATGGGATTCAACCCTTACTTCCACTGCTATAAAATCATAATTCCAATATGTGGCTTGTAAGGAATTAATTTGACTAAAGCGACAACCGATCAAATTTTTAAGCCGTTACCGAGGACGGTAATTAACATTTTCTTAATTCTTCATTTATGACTCGATCTTCTACAAGTAATCTTAGCTTTGACAAAGAAATTGAGAAAATTACAAAAAGATTGAGAAAAAAGGCAAAACTTAGAAAATTTGCCTCAGTCTCGGAGAGTTCTTGTGCCCATGAGGAAACAACTAGTGACAACTCTGATAGCGAGAGCTATAACGAAGCTGTTATGGCTATAAACAACGAACAAACTCTCAGGCAAATGGCCGCTGTGCCCATAGATTAATTCCCACTTTGTATCACTTATGAGGACATAACAAGACCCCTTGAACTTAAATCTGGACTTATACAGCTACTGCTAACTTTCAGGGGCCTAAAAAATGAAGATCCATATAAACACTTGAAAGAATTTTATATTGTTTGTACAGGTATGAAGCCACAAAGTGTAAACCTTGAACATATTAAACTTAGAGTGTTTCCCTTTTCTCTTACAGATGCTGCCAAAGATTAGCTCTATTACGTGCCCTCAGAAACTATCACAACATGGAACGAGATTGCCAGATTATTTCTGGATAAATTTTTCCCAACCAAAAAAGCCGCCCAAATCAGGCGAGATATATGTTCCATTTGGCAGAAAGACATGGAGAATCTTCATGACTATTGGGAACGTTTCAAAAAAATGTGTGCATCATGCCCACAACATAGGATCACAGAGCATAATTTGATACAATACTTTTATGAAGGATTATTACCAATAGAAAGGAAGATGATGGATGCTACAAGTGGAGGAGCTATAGTGAACAAGACATCTCAGGAAGCTCGTAATCTGATTGATATAATGGTTGCTAATGCCCAATCTTTTAGCACCGAAAGAGAACAGCTTAGAAAGGTCCATGAGGTAAATGTCTCCAGCCTTGAGAATTAAAGTAAACAGCTTACATCTATTATGCAAGAACTTGCGGTTAACATGAAACCAGCAAGAGCTTGTGGAATCCATACCCAAAACAACAAGCAAATGCTGTTGGAGGATTTCCAGGACCACCCCAGAGGAAATATGACATGTTTTCTAAGACATACAACCCAGGTTGACGAGACCATCCCAACCTGCATTATAGCCATCAACAGTTGAATTTTCAGCAGAAATTGAATCAATAAAAGCCTCCAAGTATGTCTCTAGAAGATGTTGTGAAACATTTGGCAACTAATGTTCATGCTTTTCAATAGGATGTTCAGCAATTCCAGTAAACTGTGACTCAAAATCAGCAAAATACAAACACCAGGATAAAGAATATAGAAAATCAAATGTCTCAGATAGCTATAGTTTTGAGCAGAATTGAGTCATAAGGAAAACTTTCGTCACAAGCAAAAGTTAACCCCAGAAAGAGTGTCAATGCTGTGACACTGAGGAGTAACCAAACACTTCCTGAAGCAACTGAAAAAAAGCCAAAAGCTCACGAGGAGAAAGAGCTGGAAATTGATAGCAAGGAAGGAGAGAAAGGAGAGCAAGAGGAGGAAGCCAAAGACCATGATAAGACAATCTAGCCTGTGATTAATCATTGCCCATTTCTTGAGCGATTGGAAAAGACCAAATAAGAAAAGGAGCAGAAGGAAATTCTAAAGACCTTCCACAAGGTTCATGTCAATATTCCGTTGCTTGAGGCCATAAGACAGGTACTCAGGTATGCTAAATTTCTCAAAGACTTGTGCACCAATAAACGTAAATTAATTGGCTTTCAACATATGAATATGAGTGAAACTGTTTCGGCAGTAATTCAGAGGAAAGTGCCATCAAAATGCAAAGATAAAGGAGTTTTCATAATCCCTATTATGATAGGTGATATGGGCATAAGACACACCATGTGCAATTTAGGAGCCTCAATTAACATTATGCCCGCAAGTGTGTATGAATCTTTAAATGTAGGTCCACTGAAAGAGACAGGTATTGTGATTCAATTGGTGGATAAGTCAACCATATATCCAATCGGAGTTTTGGAGGATGTGCTTGTGAAAGTTAATGAATTAATTTTTTATGTAGATTTTTATGTCATGCAGATGGATAGAAAAACTTCCCCAAAGTCATTCGATCTCTTGTTATGAAGATCTTTCTTAACAACCGCTCGAATAAAGATTGATGTCCATGAAGGGACATTGACTATGGAATTTGATAGAGAGGTGATAAAATTCAACATGTATCATGCTATGATGTATCCTCCAAAAGTCTTCAACGCCTATACTGTGGGCATAACCGAGCCATGTGTACAACAAGTTTTTGAGTTATATAAAGAAGACAAACTTGGAATAACACTCAATAATGCCAAAAATTATAAGGAGATGCTATTTTTGAAAGATGAAGTGATGCAGGCCATTGATGAATTGAATGAAGAGCCTAAGATTGAATGAAATTTTGATTTAAATCATCCTTACACTAAATTGATTCATTTAACCTTGCAGGCACCCGAATTGGAGCTTAAGCCGCTACCATTTGAAGTATGCCTTCCTTGGGAAAGGAGAGATACTGCCCGTGATCATCTTCAATAAATTGAGTGAAGAAGAGGAGAATGCCTTGGTTGGAGTTCTTAAAAAATTCAAGGAAGCAATTGGCTGGACCATAACTGATATTAAGGGCATAAGCCCGTCCATGTGCATGCACAAGATTTTGCTAGAACTTGATAAAAAGTCAGTTTGAGATGCCCAATGAAGACTAAATCCAGCCATGATGGAGGTAGTGAAAAAGGAGATCCTAAGGCTGCAAGACGCAGTAATGATATACCTAATTTCTGACAGCCAATGGGTCAGTCTATTGCATGTTGTGCCCAAAAAGACAAGCATAACGGTAGTTCGTAATGAGGAAGGAGAAATGGTTTCTACTCGTGTCCAAAACGGGTGAAGGGTTTGTATTGACTACAAGAAATTAAATTTAGCAACTCATAAAGATCATTTTCCCCTACCTTTTATTAATCAGATGTTAGAGCGTTTGTCAGGTCGGACTCATTATTGTTGCCTTGACAATTACATGGGTTTTACCAAATACCTGTTGCTCCAGAAAACTAGGAAAAGACTACATTTACATGTCCATTTAGAACCTTTGCATTCAATAGAATACCATTCGGGTTGTGTAACGCGCCCGCAACCTTCCAACATTGCATGGTAAGCATTTTTTTAGATTTTATAGAAAACATTATTGAGGTGTTCATAGATGATTTTACTATTTATGGTAATTTGTTTAATGAATGTTTAAATAATTTAGCCAGAGTTTTGCAGCATTGCATTGAGAAGAATATGGTTCTCAATTATGAGAAATGCTATTTTATGGTTGAACAAGGTTTGATATTGGGTTATGTGGTTTCAAAAAGAGGCATTAAAATTGATCGAGCAAAAATTAACATAATTAAATCTTTGCCTTACCCCACCATTATGCAAGAGATTCGTTCTTTTCTTAGCCATGCAGGTTTCTACAGGAGGTTTGTGAAGGATTTCTCCAAAGTAGCGCAACCCTTGTGCAGATTGTTGCAAAAAGATACTGAATTTAATTTTGATGAAACATGCAAGAAAGCTTTTGACCGACTGAAGGAGACACTCATTTCATCACCCATTATGCAGCCGCTCAATTGGAATTTACCATTTGAGATTATGTATGGTGCCAGTAATTTTGCTGTTGGTACTATACTTGAGCAGTAAAATGGGAGCGATCCTCATATGATCAGCTATGCCTCTAGGATGCTAGATGATGCCTAGCTTAATTATTCTATGACATAAAAAGAGCTTTATGTTGTAGTGTTTACATTAGAGAAATTTTGGTCATATTTATTAGGAACTAAAGTGTTGATTTTTTCTAATTATGTAGCCTTGAAATATCTACTGAAAAAAAGAAGGCCAACCCACTTTTAATCTGATAGATCCTTCTACTTCAGGAATTTGATTTGGAGCTACAAGATAAGAAAGGATACGAGAATTTGGTTGTAGACAATTTGAGCAGATTTCCCAACATTGAACCTGATGATTTCTTTAATGAATTCCCTAATGAGATTGCTTTAAGTGTAATTGCGAAATCACCTTGGTATGCTGACATTGTCAATTTTTTTATGTACCAGGCGACTTCCCGATGAACTTATAAGGCATGAGAAGGACATGATTAGGAACCAGGCGAAGCATTATTTTTAGGATGATCCATACCTATGGAGACACTGTGCTGATCAGGTTATTCAAAGGTGTATACCTGAGAATGAAATCCAGTCCGAAAAGAAGATAGGTGATTAGACGGTGACAATAGAAAACAACAAGAGGCTTTGAGCCTCGAAGGATAGAAAGGAGTATCGAGTGCGATATCCTTCCAGAATGCAAATATGTCAAGGACAACAAATTTGACATTTTCAATGCCCTCAGAGTGAAAATAAAAAATGGCATCAAATTGAGTTTTGGAAAGCCTGTATGGACGCTTAAACATTTTAAATGTACAAGTGTGAATAGTATCAAGTTTGAAATTATATAAAAACTCGTTTGATAGAGTGTCTATACTCTGATTATCGAGAAAGGCAAAATTGGACCAACCGACATTAACCAGAAAATATATAACTTTGGCTTCCAAGTCAATAGTGCGTAGAGTGGATACGCATGCAAATCGGGACGGGGTAAAATGTTTTTGATTTAAAGTGGCTTGCCGAGAGCCAAAAGTTGGGAAATTAGGGGTGGGAGGAGTCTGTTGACTTTCCTTGGTTTAGGCACGTTTTCCCTTGTCTCAGGGTCGAGACAACGAACCACCTCTAAAAGTCATTTTTAAAAAAAAAATTCAAAATTTTGACAGAGTTTCGATATAATTTTGAACGGTCAAAAAATTCAAAACTCAATAAAACAGTGTAATTTATAACACAATCCAATAAAAAATAGTAATAATCAATAAAAGATAAACAAAATCAATGAAAATAAGTCAAAATTTTACCAAAAATCGTAAAAATGAGGCATTTTGGAGGAAAAACCAATTTTCGATGGAAAATGAGTGAAACTCAAAGAAGAAACACAATTTTTGACTGAAATGAATCAAAAACTTGAAGGAAACTGGATGAATGGAAGATTTCGAGTGAGATTGGTGAGATTTTGGCCGAAAAAGGTAAGAAACCGGTGAGAGAGGAGAAACCAAGTTGAACGATGGTAGAGTTTATGAGAGAAAAGTTGAAAATTAAGGGTAAATTTGGGGTTCAGAGTTGCATACGGGCGTACTGGATCACGTATGGTCGTACACGATTTTCTAAAATTTGAAGATTTTAAAGAAAAGACTTACGTATAGGCATATAAGACAGGGTACGATTGTACGGGATATATTATCTTAAATAGTATGGGCATACTAAGATACGCGTATGGCCATATAGATGTTACTACCAGATTTTAGATTTTTGAGAGAATAGATGTACGGGTGTATAAGATTGCGTATAGCCGTACAAAAGCTACTAGAATTTTTAGTCATTTAAGCATACGGGTGTACACCTATGGGAGTACGACCGTACAAAAGCTACTGTTAAAATGTGAAATTTTGGTTAATTGAAGTGTACGGGCATTTGGAACAACGTATGGCCATACAGAAGCTATAAATTAGAATTTTTGACAAGGATTCTAAGACAATTCCTAAGTTATAGAATTTTGAAAAGATTTAAAAACACATTCTTACTTTAAGAATGATCCATCTATCATCCTTAATTAATGCTTAATGAAGTTCAAACATTCTTCACATGGGGGTTTAGTGAAAATATATGCAAGTTGGTGAGTTGTATCAATAAATTCTAACATAACTTTCCCTTTTTATACATTATCACGTAAAAAAATGATGCTTAATGTCGATATGTTTACTCCTAGAATGCTATATAGGATTCTTAGATAAGTTGATATCACTAGTGTTATCACATTTTATTAATGTATATGAGACACATAAATTATAATCTCTTAACTGTTCTTGAATCCATAGTACTTGAGCACAACAATAACCAGTAGATACATATTCAGCTTCAGCAGTAGACAATGCAACAGAATTTTGCTTCTTACTAAACCAAGAAACCAAACAATTTTTGTCACACCCGGCCCATACCCAGGAGGACATGCTCCTGTAGCACAGACAGCGGCCCCCAGAAGAAGACCAGTGCCGGAACTACAAGGGATCCATCATACAGACGTCGTATGGGGACACAACTCTAAGCTTAATGGTGGTTGTGCGGCGGAAACAACGTGATGTGCATACATAAACCCGAGATCCATTCCAATCATACACTCAAAAATAAACATAAACATTAACAGGCAATCTCATATTACATTTAATTAAAACCTGTTATATACAAACAGTGAGTGTATTCAGAAACCACCAAAAGCTATACATGAAATACAACACTACT
>CANYBF010073152.1:0-10451 GCA_948192965.1 Dalechampia spathulata
CCTCCGGTTCATCAAACCAAACATTAATTAAGTAATTAATGAAAACAATTAATTTTAAGGCTAAAATCAAGTAGATCTGGATGATTTATGATAGATCCAGAACCCCAAGTGCACGATCTAGCTACTGGAGTCACTGGAAAATTCAAAATCGAAGCGGTTCGGGCGAAAACCAGGTTTTCTATGAAAACCGAAGCTAATGTGCACCATACATTGACTATGTGTGGCACACAAGGGCAACATATGGTGCACATGATAGAGAAAATCGAAGAAAAATCAAAAAAATTTTAGCAGAAACCCTAGATCTGGCCCCGATCTAGGTAGATTGGACCCAAAATCAGGTTTTTGCTCGTGGATTTGCATCCAAATCATGAAAAACAATTTTAAAGTTAAAATTATTTTAGATCCAGCAAGATTTAGGGTAGATCCAAGGCACCCAAGGCATGGAAAAGCCTTGAATGGCCTTGTATTGGCCAGATCGGACGAAAAATAGCATTTTCAGGAAAATTTTGAGGTGATGTACGCAGCACATGACCCCATGTGCACCACACATAGCCTATGTGTGGCGCACATGAGGTGATGTGCACAGCACATCCCTCACAGAATAGTGATAGAATGAAGAAACTTGAAGAAAATGGGAAATTTACCTTATTTCGATGGCTTTTCTCCCTTGATCTTGCTTGATTTCATGTTTAGGGAGCCTAAACTAACCAAATTTGTCACTAAATCAAAGTGATTTAATTAATTAGGGGCCTAATTAATTGAGTGGAAATTTTGGCAGAGTTTTTGGTGCCCTTAGAGAGCTAATTTCGGATCCCTTCAGATGAACCCCAAGCTCTATATTTATAGAGCAATTTTTAGGTGTAGCAATTTTGTAATTTTGGCCCAGATTTCAAGTGATGTGTGGCACACATCATGTGATGTGCGCCACACATTGCTAATGTGCTACGCACATCACAGGATGCGCGCAGCACATCACTTTTGCCCTGATGCGTGGGGCCCACCGTGGTTGCTTTCGGGATGCGCCCCGAAGCGTATAAGCGTTATTTGATGTAAGGAACAACTTTGTAGAAGAAAGTTTTTCCAAATTTAGTCCCGAGGAGGCTCCTGACCAAACATCTTTTTATGCAACGTGTGGTGCACATAGGGCGATGTGCACCGCACATTGCATTTTTACCCTACGTACCAGCTCGTACGGGCAAAACCGGATGCGGAAAATATGTCAACCGAAGTGCAATCGACATTTCAAGAAACTTTACAGTTATAATTTTTCTCAAATTCGGACCCGAACACCAAGTTTTGGCTAATGGGTCCAATTTAGGGTCGGCGATCCAATTTTGGCCCAAAATGGCATTGGACGCGCCAGAAGGTAATTTTTCCCGTAGATATCAGCGAAAATGTATTCTGTGTGTCCAGAACACTCAAATGGGTGAATTCAGGCGGTAGGCCTATCTGGGTACTATTCATGATGAATAGTACCATTGTGGGCCCCACAGCACAAAAGAGCCCGAAAAGTGGCAAATAGTGTGCCAACCGTTCTACCTCAAGTGAGGTAGCAGATAGGGTGTGTTCTGTGTGTATAGAACGCATTAAAGCGATTGATAGTGGGAAGCGGACCCCACTAGTGTTTAGCGGGCCCCACAGCGAGGTGAGCCTATAAACGTGGCATTTGGAATGCCACGAGATGTACCTTGCATGAGGCAATAGCAGAATGTATTCTGTAAGTACATAATACACAGAATTGGCTAATTGGGGAAGCGGGCCCCGCTTGTATACTATTCATAATGAATAGTAACCTAGGTCTAAAATGCAATATTTTGCATTCTGCGTATCCTACCACATGTAGGCAGGTGTGAAATGTATTCTGTAAGTACAGAATACATAGAATAGGAAATAGAAGCAGCGGGCTCCTGTTATTGCTAAGTGGGCCCCTCCGCGTAGCGGGCCCGAAAGATGGTATTTGTGATGCCCAGCACTATGCCTTGCGTAAGGCAACATGGAATTGTATTCTGTAAGTACAGAGTATACAAAACAGGCAATAGGGACAGCGGGCCTCGCTGTTACTAGATGGGCCCAGCAGACGGCATTTGCGATGCCAAGCGCTGTGCCTTGCGTAAGGCAATTGGGAAATGTACTCTGTAAGTACAGAATATACAGAATAGGCTATTGGGGGCTATGAGCCCCACTTCTATTTAGTTGGCCCCACCTATGTACTATTCATGATGAATAGTACCCGGGGCTAAAAATGCAATGTTTCACATTTTAGGCGGTTTACCTTGCGCAGGTAATAGGGAAAGGGTGTTCTACATGCACAGAATACTCAGAATACGCAGCGGGTCCCACCAGGCACCATGGTGGGCCCCACCAGTCCTGAAATGTTCTGCGCACCAAAACACATAGAGGAAGACACAGGGGCCTATATGTATAATCAGGATCAATATCGGGGACTAGATCCTAGTCGAATTAACAAAGATCCAAAATTATACGATGGTGAAAAGTGAGGGTCAACAGATGCATATATCATTTCATCCAGCGCAGACATGATATCAAAGCATCAATATGAAATACTCCTAGTCATCCTTACTCTCCTTTTCAACTAATGTAAAAGCAACTGGTAGTATATGATTATTCCTATCTACAACTTCTGCGGTAAGTAAGATACTTTTATACTTACCATATAGAAAAGTACCATCCATAAATAACAACGATTTATAATACTTAAAGCCTTCAATACATGGTCCGTATGTTATAAACATTCTTTTAAATTATCTCACATTGGGTATAACACAATGATTGATGACATCACCTTCAATATTCCAAACCGAACCTTGATTTTTTGCATATGTAGCATACATGAAATTACATAACTGCTTATAGGATTCATCCCAATCCCTTTACAAATATGCCATTACCTTCTATTTATCATACCATGCTTTCTTATAACTCACTGTAATGCCAAACCATTCTTTCAACATCACTACTATAGCTTTTACCTTAATATTAGGCTATTCGGCTAACATCCCTTCAATTTAGCTCCCAATGATCTCACTATCAAAATTACAATGGTCATGTGAATTGGCTAGAGCGCTACAAGTATGAGGACCATTATATCTTGTTATTACCTAATATTGATGCATTTTCTTCTGTGTAGCATATGAATGCCATGAACATGCATCATTCTGACTACAGATAACAGTGATAAAGTTTTTTTTTCATTTCTTGGCTCGTAAAACTTTGCTTAACCTACGTTAAGTATAGTTTCAAAGCTGATTGAACTGCATCTCTATTTTTAAATGTCATGCTTATTTGAAACTCTCTACATGGATCCCATACTAACTCATCAATATCAAAAGGATTTCTATTCACAACCATTTAATTCATATTGACAGGTATCAAATTTCTAGATGCATGACCATCCATCATACTGGGTTAAGTCAGCATGATCAACTCTTCATAACCTCCTATTTCATCATCATCATCAATATCAAACCACATATCCTAATAATAATAATAATAATAATAATAATAATAATAATAATAATAATAATAATCATCATCATCATCATCATCATCATCATCATCATCATCATCATCATCATCATCATCATCATCATCATCATCATCATCATCATCATCATCTAGATCAAAATCATCATTTCAAACATCATGACCACTGCCATTAATCATACTATCACCAATTACATTATCACCAACACTTCTACTAGAACCCCCAACTTCATAATGACTGCTTATAGCACTTGGTTCAGCTTCTTCACCACCAGTAAACTCCATAAATAACTCAATAAATTGTAAACCCTGAAATCTCATGATAAAATTAGACATTATCCATACATCCTATTCACCCTTTATCTGAAGAGCATCAAAATGCATTTGTCCCATCATATTCAGTATTGGGTATAAATAAATTATTAATATGATCGTAGCATTAGCAGATAGTCCAATCATTCTTTTAATTGTATACAACAATAAAGGTATACTTAACACATCATCTAGAGTAGCCATTCTTGATTGCCCATTGACATACTCAACCCCAATTGATGTATCAAGATGTGTACCACCCCAATATATCAAACAAGGTGGAACACGTGCCATTTCTGATTTGAATTGACTCTAAAGAATGAGAATCGACATTATCAACCAAATATATATGTTACCACATAAGACATACACAATACCATGCATGAGGGAAACCTTATAAGTAAGGATAAATTTACCGAACAAACTTACAAGTAAGAGTTTATGGTTTATGTTTAAGGTTAAAATTTATGGTTTAGAATTTACGGGTTTGGCTTAGGGTTTTTGTTGATTTTATCAAAATTAATATAATTTTATCCAATAATATTCAAATTAATATCATTATGTTTATTTCAACATTCATTTTTCAAATTGATATTAACAATGTTGTATTTAGGGTTAAAATTTATGGTTTAGGGTTTACGGGTTTGGCTTATGGTTTTCAGTGATTTTATTGAAATTATTATAATTTTATCCAATAATCTTCAAATTAATATCATTATGTTTATTTCAATATTCATTTTTCAAATTGATGTTAACAATGTTATGTTTAGGGCTAAAATTTATGATTTAGGGTTTTTGGTGATTTTAACAAAATTAATATAATTTTATCCAATAATCTTTAAATTAATATCATTATGTTTGTTTCAACATTTGATTTTCAAATTGATGTTAACAATATTATGTTTAGGGTTAAAATTTATGATTTAGGGTTTGTGGGTTCGGCTTAGGGTTTTTGGTAATTTTATCAAAATTATTATAGTTTTATCCAATAATTTTCAAATTACTATCATTATGTTTATTTCAACATTTGTTTTTCAAATTGATATTAACAATGTTGTGTTTAGGGTTAAAATTTACGGTTTAGGGTTTACGGGTTTGACTTAAGGTTTTCGATGATTTTATCAAAATTATTATAATTTTATCTAATAATCTTCAAATTAATATCATTATGTTTATTTCAACATTCATTTTTTAAATTAATGTTAATAATGTTGTGTTTAGGGCTAAAATTTACAGTTTAAGGTTTACTGGTTTGACTTAGGGTTTTTGGTGATTTTATTAAAATTATTATAATTTTATCCAATAATCTTCAAATTCATATCATTATGTTTGTAATATTTATAAGTTTGACCAGTAAATTCATGTTTGCAATATCATTATGTTTGCAAAATTTCCTTGTAAGGGAAACCTATGTTGGAAGTTTCTACGGTTATCTACATGAGCTTTAATCTAGTAATTCACGGTTAAGGTCTCCCGCTATAGTCCGATTATCCACCTTGGACTATACCTTATATCTATCTAATCATAAAATGGTGACGGTCGACGATATAAGCGGTGGAGGTTGTTCCATTAAAGGTATAATAGTAATTGATAAAATGTATTTTATTTTCTTGTAATTTGGGTGTGATGGCTCAAACACTTTGATGTCTCCTCCTGCCACACCCAACTATGCTTCTAATGCTCTTTTAGGAAGGAGTGACTAGTCAGCCTTGGGTGATGTCCGGGGACTGGGTGATCACAATTAGCGTTGGCTAAGCTTGTCTTTGGTGTAGGATAATCCCCCTGCCTATACAAAGAGTGGGATTATCGAATTATTATATCAATCATATTATTCAATAAAATAAGTAGACAGATTATTCAATAATTATGCCTTGCTCTTACTTTTATATGCTTTTCTCTCGTAAGATGCTTATGCTATCCAAGGAGCTCTGGAGCTCTTCTAATGGACATGGTAATGCTAGGGACTTTCATATAGGAAGCCTAACTTGATCATGAAGGGATTAAATATTAGAGTTAGGAGGCTGGCTTATGTAAGAAGAGTCTTACATGACCATCGCATGGGTCCTTATTGAGGGTTGAGACTTACACCCATGACACTTGGTATCAAAGCCTAGACAGAGATAGTCTAGGTAGATCTTGTGGGCATACGATTGATACAATGATTTGATAGACACCCCAAATACAAGTATGAACATTGAGGTGTTCCAATGATATGCTAAGAAAGTTGATGAACTTTCGATTGAGATTGTGTAGGGAGGAGCTACACCATGATGCAATTTTGAGCTTGTATAAAGATGATACTACATAATTGAGATTTGTTTGAATAGTTTTTATGATGAGGTAGGTATGAGACTATCTCATCCTAAAATTCTTGAGTCCTTTCAAGATTATGTTAATATGGAACTATACAAGGGAAGAATAGCTTAAAAGTTTGATAATACTATATATAGTGTCAATGTGTGTACCTTCTCAGTGCTATTTTTGGTACACCTTCATAGTCAAATGTGCTTGATATGGAGTTATTGAATTAGCAACTCCTAAAAAATCCTTAGGGAACATGTGAATTGCTTCCTTATTAGGGAGGTATCATCATTGTATTATGGAGACAGTCATCAAATTCATGCATTATTGATACGTGTGATGCCAACCAATGAGTTACATGAGAATGTTGATACTCATGATTGAATTGAGGTGCTTTACAAATGAATTGATGGATTGTATACTTACATGAGAATTTTGTTACTCATGCTTGTACTGAGGTGCTTCATAAATGAATTCATGGATTGTATACTCACATGAGAATGTGATACTCATGCTTGTACTGAGGTGCCTCATAAATGAATTTATGGATTTTATACTATGTTAAGTGAAACACATGCACGAAATGTATTGTGAATGTTAAGAGAATGGAACCATAACATTGAGCAAGTATGCATTGAGACACTTGTGAATTGATCAAATTATGAGATCTCAAGCTAGCATGCATAAAGGTGCTAGAAGATTGAATGGGAGGCTTGAGATTATGGTAGACTAAATGAATGTACTAATAACGTGCTTATCTGATGTAAAATTGTTCAAGTTATGGTAACTTGAGGGTGTTGTTAGTGAGACTTGTAAAGCTTCTCTATAGTGGTAGAGAACGTGGTTGGCAAACCTTGTGAAATGCTCTATATTTATAGAGTGATGATGTTACTCAAGTTACGGTAACTTAAGTAGGTTGATTGTGGAATATGGGAACACTCTCTACGATGTTAGAGAATGTGTTCATGAAATATATAAGCTACTTTACGATGGTAGAGTAAGCTACTTATGAGATGCATGAGTTGCTTTACAGTAGTAGAGTAAGTGCCTATGAGTTTGTCCTCTCTGTATGGGGACCAGTAAAGCTTGAGGTTGCCCATATGAGATGCTTTTTGCAGGTACAAGTATTTATCTTGGGTTGAGGAATGATGATTAAAAGTGAAAGTATTACCCTGTCAGGCAAACAGAAAAGATACAATTGACTTGTTTAGAATTACTAACTTGGATGTGAAATCCATTCTTTGGAGGAACATATGAAGTTCTAAAAGAAGCAAAAGGTATATTATACATCCTAATGCTTATTATGAATATATTCACTAATGTATATCAGGAAGATAGGTGAAATCATTTATCTTATTAGAAAATAAGGTGGATGATAGATTTTCATGCAATATAAGCATGGCATGAGTGAGTTTAGATACCAGAAAACTACGATGGAAGCATACTAAGTGATGATAGAGAGCCATAAGTTGTGAGGCTACCTAAACCTACTTTGGTAGTAGCTTTGACATAAAGATGATCACCTTGCAAAAGAACGTTTGGCATGTCCTTGCGGCCTTAAGGGTTTCTATTGTAATTTTTCATTTGAAACTGGGAACATCCAAGTCAGACCTAAGACATGATGAAGAACATGAGAATACTTTGAATCATGAAGCTATATCAATAATCAATCCATGATCTAGATGTAGGGCGTGATTAGAGAGTGGATTCTTGATTGACAAAAGCAGACAAGTGAGGGGCGTCATAAATGATGTGAACTAGTATGATGCCACTTTGATTCTCTTGATATATATATCATATGACTATACATGTTATTGTTATTGAAAGCTATACTCTTCGATTTTCTTGATACATATATTTTGTATGCCTATGCATGCTATTATTGTTGAAACCTAAGAGAATCAGTTTCCTATAAATATATTAACAAGTATGTGTGAGTATATCTGGACAATCTTAAGGTGACTCGGGTGATTTCTTACAAAGTATTCCCACTTCACCTACAGAAGGAAGAGGATTCAATCATGTGCATGAAGCTTGATTGAGATCTATCTACCATTAAACTCAGATGGTTAATGAAGGCAAATGGTGGATGATCGATGCAGTTTGGTAGAATAATTTGAACTTCTTATTATTATATCTTTATATTCATGATATCCTTGTGTTATTTTATACATAATGGTGAACCAAGGTTTCAAGGAATACCCTAACCCGTTACGGAAGTATAATGGGAGGATAGCAAAGTTGGAGTCTATTTCTTGGAGAACACTGAGATTTAAAAGCATTATGTTCTCAGACTTGTGATTAATTATCCATGTGGGTGACTGAGGTGATCTCGATAACAGGTGAGATGGATCATGGTTTAGAAACACCTTGAGTATAGAGGATTCAATCTTTCATAATACAAGCCATGCCTAAAAGTGGTATCTCGCTCAATAATGAAGGTGACACATTATCCGCTAGATGGAATTGTAGAATAAGAGTCAATTTGGTAACGGTGAGATAGTGACTATGCATGGCTCTTCAATCAGCTATCATGTTATAGATAGTCAGATACAAAAGGTATCTCAAATGGTATACTAGAGAATTTATGTATAGTGGACATTTTATAGTACGTGGATGTCATCCAGCCTATGTTTGATTCATACATACAAACATTGCAAGAACTCTTAGAAGAGTTTGCTTGGGATAGCTAAGAATCCATTCCAACCTAAAAGAGAGAGACACCATGGCAAAACCAAGAGGAATAAGAGTTTTTGGGCTCTTGTTGGTGGTAGACATATATAAAGAATGCTTCAGTGGCCTAGTTCCATCCTGGTGTTTCGATGTTATCAAGTAAGTGATGTGTGCCATCATGCATTATGTTTTAGAAGTTTTATATTGTATTTGTGCATCCATTTCATTACATTTTGCTTTGATTATTATGTTTTTAGGAGAATTTGATGTGTGTGTTAAGTGTGTAGCTTTAGAAGGACAAATAAGAAGAAACAAGAAGTTTTCATGCATGGAGGAATAACTCCATGATCGTGGAGCTCAGTGCCATGATCGTGTCAGAGGAGCCAAGGAGAAAGGAACCTTCAACTCCACGATCATGGACTTTAACTCCACGATCATGGAAGTCATGAAGGGACTACCATAGATCTACTGGAAAAGTCTACAATCGTGGACTCTAACTCCACGATCGTGGAGTCAAGTCATAAAGGAAGAAGAAGGCTACTGGAAAAATCTATGATTGTGGACTCCAACTCCACAATCATGGACTTGCAATTATTGGGTAAGGTGGAAGACAAATTGATAGAAGATAAGGTGGAGAAATGGATTCCATATGAAGAAAAAAAACAAAAATCTTAAAGAGCATTAATGGGTAATGGAGTCCACATCATAAAGAGAGTAATGGGAAAAAAAAGGATAAATCCAAGATGGGGCAAGGTATGACCTCCACTCAAGGATTTAAGGAGAGACCATTCACCATTTGAAGTAGGAGTATGCGGGAATTAAGGTTCTAGCAGTTAATTTTGTATTGTTTTCTCTATGCTTTACATTTTCTTCTTGTATTTCTTTAACCATGAGTGGCTAGGTACTTTAATTAGGATTTGATTTCTGAAATCCCTAGTTGGGATAACTGATTGTGCTTGTTTTAACATTACTATGAATGTTTAATTTTAAAGATTGGTTTTAGAAATGAAATCTCTGCTTTATGATTGAAACAAGAGTTGGATTATAGAATGCTTGTACATTGAGAAATGGCAAATCTAAAGATTAGCTTCTAAACAATTTCTAAGGCTCTGTATCTGCAGCGAGAGTTGATTTACGAAATGCTTATTCATTCTGGTTAGACCGGTATGTATGAGAGATCTACATGCTCCTAATTCCTGTATGATTGGTTGATAGTTTCCCTAATTGGAGGACCATGATTGTGACTAAGGAATTCTGAAGGTTAGAGTGAAATCTAGTTGGTTTCGCCTCGAGAGAGGGTTATCGATGTTGTTGGATATCTTGGGTAGTAAGTAGCACATGACTGTTATTCTAGCTTGGTGATGATGATTTCAAATCCTATGTTTCTTATCATTGTTTCATCTTCTTACCATTGAGTCCATTTTACTTCCTCATTTACTTACTGTTGTATTAGCTTACTTCCAAATACCAAACCATTATCATTGCTTAAACACACTAGAAATCCAAGTAGGGGTGGATATTATTAGTGTATGCTCTAGAGCATCATGTGTATTTGTACTATACATTTTCATTAATAAAGGCATTATTCATTATATAGTACAATGTTTTAAATGAACTTGTTTACTTGGAGTATTAAACTATATATTGAAGTCCATGATATT
>CANYBF010073162.1:0-17088 GCA_948192965.1 Dalechampia spathulata
AATAAAATCAAATCAAATCAATCAAAAATGCAAACAAATCACTAAAAATGAAATGCAATTGAATAGAAATGCAAATAGAAATTACCTAGGTTGATTCTCCAAGCAACTTGATGCTTTGATCCAATCAGAAATCCAATCCAATGTTAGGGAATTGGCAAACTCAAAATTCAAATCAAACTAATTAGATTTTTAGGTTTTCAATCAAAACTAATTAAAACTAATCAAATTCAATCAAATTCAATCAAATTCTATTAGATTTAAGATGAAATTAAGTTTTGAAAATCGTGGTTTTAAGATAAGATTCAGAGAAAAATGGATTTTTTGAAAAACCCTAACCTTTTTTTTTTTCCGCCAAAATAACAGATTTACAAATTATAACTGTTTTAAGAACATACCCGATCGGGTAAACTAAAGGAGTGAAACGGGTAAAATCACTTACCCGAACGGGTAAGAGCATATCCGAAAGGGTAAGAACCAACATACCCGAAAGGGTAAGCCTCATACCCTAACCAAACTAAAGATACCCGAACGGGTATGAGGCTCAAAGAATGACAAAAACAATAAATGCAACCCTAAATCGAATCCTGAACTGCACCAAGATGAATCAAGATGCCCATGAGGGCAAAACGACAAAGAGATAGGCTCGACTCATCCCAATCAATCCGACCGATCCAAAATTAGGGTGCGACAAAATTCATCAGAATAATAATGAAAATGAATGGTAATATTAGCTTTAGAGATAAAAGAAAAGGAATGATTATTAGAAAAGAAGATATTTGATCAGCACCTTATATCAAGGATGTTTCATTAATCAAAGAACTAAAATTCAATCTCCTAAGTGTAAATCAATTGAATGATAAAAGGTAAAAGAGTTATTTTTGAATTAACTCATTGTGAAGTGTAAGAAAGTTCAAAAATAATAAGGCCATAAAATTATCTTTATAAGGAGCAATCATGGTAGGGAATTCAAAAACAAATCCTTTATGGATTACTACACTGAACATGGTATTACTAATAATTTTTTGGCACTAAAAACTCCACAATAGAATGGAATGGTAGAAAGAAAGAATCAAACATTACAAGAAATGACAAGGACTATGCTTAGTGAAAGTAGCTTGCCAAAATACTTTTAGGTCAAGGCAATCAATACATCATTCTACATTCTTAATCATGCTTTAGTAAAATCTATTTTGAAAATGACACTATATGAATTGATGAAAGTTAGAAAATTCAATGTAAGTTGTTTTCATGTGTTTGGTTGTAAATGCTTTGGTGTTGAATAATAGTAAAAATTAGCTTGCTAAAGTTAAAGCTATATCAAATGAAGTAATATTTCTTAGTTATTCTACTCAAAGTAAAACATATAGAGTATTCAAGAAACATATAATGATTATTGAAGAATCTATACATGTGATTTTTGATTAGGCTAATCACACTCTACTTAGTAGAGATTCTATTAATGATGAATGTGTAGGAAATAATATTAACATACAGGAAAATCAGTATACTAATTAGGCAAATGAATTAAAATAGTAAGCTAATATTCCTTATGAACAATAAAGTGTGGATCGTATTGAAGAAGATTATAATCTTCCTAAGAAGTGGAAATATCATAGAAATCATACAAAGGAAGACATATTGACTAGTCCATCTAAGAAAATAATGACAAAATCTCAACTAAGGAATCTTGTTGGAAATGTAGCATTCATTTCTCAAATGGAACCAAAAGACATGATTAAAGCATTAAGTGATAAAAGTTGGATCAATGCAATGCAATAGGAGTTAAATTAATTAAATAAAATAAAGTATGGACATTTGTTCCCAAACCAAAAGACCATTTAATCATTGGAACAAGATAGGTGTTGAAATAAACTTGATGAGAAAGGTAATGTTGTTCAAAATAAAGCAAAGTTAGTTGCTTGAGGTTACAACCAACAGGAAGGTATCGATTTTGATGAGGCTTTTGCTTCGGTTACTACACTTGAATTAATTCAACTTTTATGTGTATTTACATCTCATAAAAATTTCATGCTTTATCAAATGGATGTGAAAAATACAATTTTGAACAATTTTATAAATGAAGAAGTTTATGTAAATAATCTTTTGGTTTCAAAGATTTTGAAAAATCATATCATGTTTTTAAACTAATAAATGCCTTATATGGTCTTAAGCAAGCTCTTATAGCTTGTTATGATAGGCTGGGTACATTTTTATTAGAAAATGGTTTGATAAAGGAAAAAGTTGATACAACATTATTTACTAAAAAATCATAAGTATGATATTCTTATTATTCAAATATATATTGATAATATTATCTTTGGATCAATTAATGACTCTATGTATAAGGATTTTATAAGTTTGATGTAAAAATGATAATAGAAGTACGATAAACCTAGCCAAGAATTATGTGTAACATTTAAGGATAAAACATATTAACATTCATCATCACTTTATTAGAGATTATATTTAAAAAAAAAGACATTGAAGTAATGCCTATGGGAAAATAGCTTATTGATATCTTGATAAAATCACTAAGTGAGAATTGATTTGTGTCATTAAGAAGATAACTTAGTATGTGCATTATTAATTCATGAATTAAAGGTAAAAAATGTATGAAACATTATATTTTATGATTTGGTCATACATAAATTTATGATTAATTATACATGACCTTAGTATGCTATATATGTTTTAGCATTTTCATAAATATGTTTGATTTATATATATATATATATATATATATATATATATATATAATGTATAATTATTAAATGTATTTTAATTATCCTTATTTTTCAGTTAAAAATAAGGTATTTATCATTAAGATTTTAGTTTCCTATATCAGTGAATTTTTGAAATATTTAATCTAATGATGTGATGTTTTATATGATAAATCAAATCATTCAAAAATATCCTGTTTCTCTCTTAAAAACCCTAAAACCCCAAAGCAATTTTTCTCTTTTTCTAGACTTTCCACAGCTAAAAAGAAGATAAATGAACTCACATCTTCTCCTAACGAAGAAAAGAAAGTTAAACTTGAGGAAACACCTATTATTTTTTCTTCTCAAAAGATTATTCCTTATAAGATTATCGATCGAAGTGACTTTTCAAATCATTTTTAGAGCATTGAGATCTTATTCAAAGTTCTAAAGTGTGAATCTCTTCTTCATATCAATGAACTAGTGTATCAAAATATGATGAGACAATTTTACAATTCTTTGATTATTATTACTGAAAATGAGTTTTATAGGTTTCAAATCCAAAGACTAAATCTAACTATAATGATGCAATATATTGGGTAAGTATTTGGCATTCCAAATAAAGGGATCAAGATTAGCAAGAGAAAAGACTTAAAGGAAATCAAAGGATATGATGAAATGGAAGCCATGAAATTGATCTCAAGTAACAAGGATGTTACAATCCATTATCAGATAAGTGCAAATGCTCATAAAGATACATTTTATACTCTTTACAAGATCATTTTGCATGTGATTTTACCAAGATCAAGAAACTTTGAAATGTCAATAATTTATAAGTGGGTGTGATATATCATATCATAAATCATAAACCCTTGAATTTATGTCATTTAATTATGTCATGGATGAGCAAAATCATGAAGTTTAAGGGATTTCCCTATAGGATGTTTCTAATAATTTTGTTCAAATTTAAGATTAATTTAGATAGTCACACATCCAATAATCTATTAAAGGGAGAGATGTTAAATTTACAATTTGTCAGAAAATTAAGAAAGTAGGAAGAAGAAAAACAACCAGCCAATGTTGATGCAACTAAATTTGTTCAGATAACTGAACATATTCTACAAAGTTGAATATGCTTGGTGAATGACTATGAGCACTTAATAAAGATTCTACTCTCATTGAAGAAATCTCCTAAATCATTGCTTAGTTCATTAAAGCTTTGACTACCACTTGATCATTTCATCCTTCTTATCTTAGAACTATTTATGGGTACGGTGATTGCAAAATTAAAATAGGTTGCAACAACTAATATTAAAGTAACCAAATCCATCAATAATACTATGAAGGAATGTGAGTGTTAGGCATGTTGTTGGATAGTATGTACAACAAGCTTGATATGAAAGCATTTGATGTAAAACCAATAGAAGCACAACTAACTTTTTAAGACCCATACAATGATAAAGAAGAAGAAGATATTGAAGTTGAAAAAGATGATGCAACATTCAAGACTTTATCTAAACTCAAAGTAAAGCAAACTAAAGAGAAAATTGAAGAAGAAGAAGTTTAAGACAGTGAAATTAACTCAAGAGATGATAAGGATGGTAGTCAAATTATTCTCAAACCTTCTATTACTCAACATGTTTAAAAGAGGATGGCATGATCTTATTCTATAATGAAGACCAGGTCGATTCCACCTGGTGCACTTGGAAGTTCATCGAATCCCTTCTCATTACATTAATATGTTATATTTTGCTCTTATAACTTTTCTTGGTTAACTGATATTGTTTATAATTTTATTTCTTTCTTCATGATGACAAAAAGGGGGAGAAGTAATTTATGATTGCATGTAATTTTGGTTGATATTATACTTTGTCTTATATGCTATATATTTGGATATGCATGGATATCTTGGTCTTTTTTCATATGGCAATTTGACAAGGGGAGCAACATGTGAAATATTCAAGGGAGCAATTTTCTTATCTATATATACTATTCTTTTATAAAGGGAAGCTTTCTAAAAATTCTTTTTACTACATTTTTTTAATACTTTTATTTGTTATTAAGTTTTATCATCATAAAAAAGGGAGAGAATATTGACTTTATGTTGACATTTTAATTTTGATGATTGCCAAAAAATTATAATAATTAATTTTAAGTTCATATTTGACTAATTTTGACTGAAATTTATTTATTTAGTTTTCTTAATTATTTTGTTTGGAAATAATTTTTCTATCTATTTGATTTTATTAGTCACATTTATTTTTTCATCTCACATGGTTAATTAAATTATATTTTTAAAAGGAACATCTTATATATATTTGGTTATTACCTTAAGGATTTTATGGTAATGGTTTTTTAAATATAAAATGATAATTATTTAATCTTTTAAACAAGATATTTTCTGATTTTCAAATATCTCATTTCAAAAAGGCTTTCATAAAAAGGATTTCACTTTGATCAATCTACTATTTTCCAAAGGGGGAGTTTCATGAAAATAATTAATTTATTTTTTACAACTTTGATTTATTTTTAAATTGATTTAGTATTTTATTTTATCAAGAAGGGTTTACTAAATTTTAAATTAGTTCACTTATTTTAAAAATAGTTTGCTAAAATTGACTATAAAATCTTTAATTTCTCAATTCACCCCCTCTTAACCATTGTTTTAGGACTAACACTAAGTAATAAAATATAATTTTTATTGAATGCTTAGGAAATCAATATATGAAAAGTTGTATAATTAAAAGATAAAAGCAAAAGCAATTAACTTAAGATCATATTATTTTTATGCATAAAATTTGTAAACTAAAACTACATGAGTCATAATTAAGTAATAAAGTAGAAAAAATAGTTTCAGATATCATGTCCTAGGATTGTTTAAGTTATGATCTAAACTAAGCACTAAAATATACTTTTACTAAATACTTAAAAAAAATCAATATACTAAAAGTTGTACAATTAAAAGACAAAAGCAGAAGCAATTAACTTAAGAATTGACACTAATTAAAAATAGGGAATATGGATGTACTTGTTAATAAATTCATGGAATTCAATTCACCTAACTAACCCATTTCAATTATTATTATAATTATAAGATTAAAGTGATATAGTTACTGTTTGGACCTAAAATTATTTAACTCCATTAATAATTATTAGTTGAAATATTTGACTAACTAAATTATTTTCTTTTTAATTAATCTAGCTAATTGGGCTAGTTATATGATTAGTTGAGTGTATTGGGTTCATTTAATTAAGATAGTTAAGCAAAAGAAGGTGGGCATTGTAGTTATGTTTAAATATGGGTAGTTTGTGTCAAGTGTACAATTCATAGCTCTGTTCGTTTTATGTTTTGATAGTTGATAAAGTAAAGGCCAACAATCATCCATCAAACATAAAAAGCACATAAAATTAAGATAAAATAATAAATCAGCAAAGAAGTTTTGATTCTAGTAAATTTCTTTCAATAAATATCCAATTTCATTTACAATTTCTATGTATTTATTATAGTTCCTTAATGAAAATCTCCATTTTTCTTAACTTTTAAGCCAATTATAGTTTATATTCACATTTCCTTAGCTTTTCCCTTTCATAAATCATTATTAAGTCCAAATAAATTACAATAAAGAGCCTAAGAATCCTAATTATCTATTAGAAGTCAAGTGTGCTTTTATTGATTTAAGAAAATTAAGATTCCTTTAACACACTCGTAGATAAATTTCAAAGTTATGCCCAATAATTTTGACATACTTAATGGGACCTGTATGATAGATGATTCTCAAAACTAGAAGTATTTTGGGAAAAAGGTTATTGGATTTCAGAATTGGAATATTATTCTTATAGTAATATAACAAGAAAGGAACATTCCAACCATTGTGAAATAGTTCAAAAGAGCTTTATCGTTAGAAGAAAGTCAAGGAAATAAATCCTAGGGGCACCAATGCAAAATTAGAATATTGATCCAATAGTACTTGTGTCACACCTAGCCCATACCTGGAGTAATATGCTCCCGTAGGGTGAATAACGATATCCTTGAAGAAATCGTCACTCACCCTACAAGGGATACGTCCTCTGTATGGCCTGAAACAATTTGTATGGGTACACGTTCCTGTATCCGGTGGTGATAAGATTCCTAGCGTGGTGTTTATCAATATATACGTCATACCCTAGAAATCATTCATGCATTTACTCATATTAAACTGGGAAACATCTCAATTATATTATACATAATTGGATAAGTATAACAAGGATCGTACCAACTATAAAATACGAGTTACAGTTCACCACCAAAATATAGTACAACTACTGCCTCTATGACTAATACAAACTGTCCTAACAAAACAAATTAGAGTATGCCCCAAAGGTCCAGTACCACTTCAAGAATGAAATATCCTCTGCTGATATCGAAGATCACTCCTTAGAACGCTCTCTCGAGGGCTCAGTACCTACGTTCATCAAATGATAAACGCTGAGTATAAAACTCAGTGGTGCTAGCAAACATATAAACACATGTACAACATAGTAAACCATAGTCACGATTAAATCAATAGCATTTCATATCATCCTATTAGAGCATTCATTCAATAAGCAAACAACAATCATCCTCTGTCAATGATACTGTCACAGTACATCAATATCTCACATGAATATAAGGGATACATAATGAGTTCATTGCCATTATCATCATATAAAGTGAGAATGCCTTTATGCTATGCATCCTCCCTCGTTCCCTCTTCTTTTTCTGTATATGTGCATATTTCCTTTCCCTACTAGGTCTCTATAGGTACCGGTACCCATCTCTCGAAGGAGGGCATTTAACTTTATGGTTCAGTGAACCCATTTCTTTTAAACTATCAGTCTCAAGACTCATCTCCCATAGGGAGGGCATATAACTGTATGATTCCGCAAGGGAATCAATCATCTTTATGACCCAGTAGGTTTAGAGCATATAGCTCTATAAACATCTCTCCTTTATCCTTTCTTTTTCCCCTTATACTTCCTCATGCATGCCATGATTATGTATATGCCATGCTCATCATAAAAACATAAGCAAGATGCAATCTTAGAAATAAGGCACATCATTACCCTACACCTTACTTAGGTCCTAAGACAAGAAAAGCAGTGAACAATATAACTAGCACAAACCTGTAATAAGACCACTTCTAACATATGCCTGTAATTCCACTTTTAATGAATAGAACCTTTAACTTCTAGCTCTCACACTTTCTTGGCACTTAAGACTCTTATCCCTATTATTTCTAAGGGTTTAGGAAAGAGAAGGATGAAGGAAAAGTAAGAAAAAGCTTATTTTTATCCGTTGAATAATCAACTTAAGTCGCGTATAACTATACCACATTCGGTACGCCCATATGGAGCTAAAACTCCTGATAAGCATAATTTCTTACAAGGGACGGTACGCCTGTACCCCATTCGGTACACCCGTACCTCCATACTCCACCTGATAAACCCAGTTTCCTGTGAGCACCCGTACTGCTGGACACCCATTTAGTATGCCTAGACAGCCTCCAGGAGCCTAAGACCACTCATCTCTCTCACTTTGTACGCTAGCACAGCTACTTGTATGCCCGTACCACTCTCCACTCTCATCTCCCAATCACTCTAACTCACTCCCAAGCTACCAAAACCCAAACTAAACATCTAAATCATTCATTCCATCATTCAAAAACAATTCATACATGCTCTATCATGCATATCAATGCAAGGCATGCTCAATACATAGCATTATCATTCATATTCATCAAAAAGCACAATATCATTACACAACCATTTATACCAAGTGATCCTACCATTATACAATCATACCCTGCAATCATATACATATATATCACATAACCACATTAATCAAACATATACACATGTAACAGTGCAAGATGACTAGGGTCTCTAATGTGGATGTGATAACTTGTTGTTGGAGGAGGTTTTGATGAATAATTTATAGTAGGTATTAGAGATATTATTAGTTAACTATTAAATGAAGGCATGGTTGTATTGGCCACCTCCTTAGGAAAGATCAATGATAATGCTTTGGAAAGAGTTTTGACTAACATGAATGACTTGAGGAGAAAGGTAAAACCCTCTAAAATTATAAAAAAAACATGTGTTCAAACATGAACAAAGTGGTAGAGAAACTTAACATTCCTTAATCCTCTTAATACTTAACTTCTGTTCAAGGAGTGGATCATATAGCTCCTAATAGGCAAGGTTTTGGTAGACGTAAGAAGCAGGGGGTTAGGTTCATTTATCCTCTCGAAAGGATGGGAGAGATATCAAGGATTCTAAGGAAAGAAAGGCACGTTCCTTCACATAAAAGGGAGGATGGTAGTTAGACTCTCTAAGGGCGATAAAATGGTAGGCCAATGCTCCCTTATCAATTTTTTTACTAACACTAACTCTATTGTATAACCAAATCATTATGATATAGATGGTCAAGAGGGTAGAGCTCCAAAGGGCATCATTCTTATGCCTAACAGGCTGACTCCTCAACCTTTTCGGCTAGACTTGGCAATGGACATGATAAACATGAAAGCTATTTGAGAGATAGAGTAGGAATTATATAATCCTAGCCTTAGATACATGGATCAGCCTAAATTTTATAAGTCTTACTTGAATGTCATTGATAGAAAAAATCCATACCCAAAGGACCATAAATTCCCTAATTCATGTTGTTTTCAGGGGAATATAGATAGTCTACTGGTCAAGTTCATTATTCAATGTGGTGAATTAGCTAACTATGATAATTTTGATTTTTTCAAACTTTGTTCCCTAACTCACTTATAGGTCATGCCTTCATCTAGTTCATAACACTGCTAAGAAACACTATCCATACATGGCAGGACCTAGAAATGCAATTTTGAAAGTAATTTTTAGGGTTACACATAAGATTTGTATGGTTGAATTATCAAGGGACACATAAAGGGTAAGAGAGAATGCAAACACCTTCATTGCTAGGTTTAAGAAAATAAGGAACAAGGGTAAGATTTTCCTGTTTGAAGGAGAGTTTTTAAAAATGGCACAATGAATGCCAGATATTGAGTTACATAAAAACTTTCAAGGTGTGGAATTTAGAGATTTTAATGAATTAGCAGCTAAGGTATCAGAGTATAAAAAATTATTGAGAGAAGAGAACCAAAAGAAAAAAGCTACTATAAGGACCTATTACCAAGAAATTTCTAATTTAGATATAGTAGCTATAGACATGATAAGCTCTGGTTTTTATGTTTACCCTTTCCCATTAAGGAAAACTGTTGATGTGTGGAAGAAATAATAGATAACTTCTTTATAGTCATTGTACACTTTTGATGTAATAAAGATAGAAGAGATTTTTGACTTTCTATTGAAGGAGAAGGTTATCAAACTCCTAATAGATGATAAATTGCCTCCACCTGAGAAGATGAAGGGAAATAACTATTATAAGTTTCATAACTCCTAGAACTACACTACTAATTCATACTGGACATTTAGGAACCTAATTCAGGATCATATTAATAAGGGAGTACTTAAATTCCTTGAAAATAAAGAAATAATGTTGGTTAATGAGGACTTTTTTCCTCCATTACCTGTGGATGCTATTAATTTTGATTTATAATCCTTATTGATCACCAAGCGTTCATGCATTATGGAAGAGAAGCCATGAATTATCATACCTAATCATAGAAAAAATGTTTAGGGATAGAAATGAATATGCACTATGAAGAGGATCTTTATATGAGGAAGAATTATTCAAGTAAAGGAAAATCTTCATGGAATAGAAAGTTAAAGTAATTATAGATTTCCTAGGAGGCTGCCAATTCAATAAAAACTATAAAGACCTTAAAATGTATGGTGGAGTTAGGAGGAAAACCCTATGATATGAGAGCAATATAGAGGCTTACATATTTGAAAAGGGTAGCCAAGATTTACGGTTCCACTAGTAGTTCCCTCAAGCGAAAGGTGGCATAAAGTGCATAATACAAAATTTTTTTAGCCTTTATCTTGTTCCTAAAAAAGAAGACTACAAAGGTAAAGGATAGTTAAACAAAGAAGGAAATAACTAGATAATAAACTGAAGGAGAAATCAAAATTTAGCAGAAAGATGATAAAGAATGCTGATAGTTACGGGGAAAAAACTAGTGAGAAATAAACTGAGGAAGTAAAAGGGATCTTATTTAGTTGTAGGTATTCATGTTCCTTTCAAGTGTATTACTAATATGGTAACTATACCTTATAAATTTATACAAAAATAAGATGTTAGGACTTCTATAGAATCTTATGTTGATGTTGACATGGATGAATGTTATATCAGAATTTTAATACAAGTGTCTCATCCATACAAGTTAAAGAGAGTGGCTTTTAAGAAGCCATGTGAGTATATGACTAAATCATTAAGTTATTATACATCAAGGCAAACATGAACAAGAAGCCTATCTTTAGTATGCTTATTGATAATCACTAAACTGTTAATATTACCCTATTAAAGATGCTATATTTGTTGGAATGAATAGAGAATGATTTGATTCATATAGATATGATAAATTATGCATTTTACTACAATATGATAATATTTACATTTAATAGCCAATGTTTGAATTTCTAATAATGGGATCTAGTACCTCATTATGAGCTTTCTTTGTCATTAACTCCATTGTTAATTATCATGCTTTGTTAAAAATAGATTGGATACACACCAATTGGATCGTAACCTTCCTTAATAATTCTGGTCTTCAAGCCATAAATGTATTGACTTGTGTGATTGGCATTGAAACTAAGTAGTTAAAAACTTGACTTTAAGCAAATTATAGGATCACATTTATACAAGTTCCTAAACTGGTCATGCACTTAAAATTTAATGCATTCCACATATGAGGTAACACTATTTATGAGCTAAAAGTATATCATAACTAGCAATATTTTATATTTCATTTCTATGAGAATATATATGTACATTTACTAAGTTATATATGGAAATGTGAATGTATGTAAGTGTATGAATTAAGCAAATTATAATTTGATTAGGAATTGGCAAGACAGATGAATTTTAATGCACCATTATATAACATTTTTAGATCAAATAAACACCATGTTAACTAGCATTTTTTCCATCATTTTCTAGTGAGGATTTTAGTGGAAATGTATGATCAACTAACCACATCTTTCATTTAGTGGAGTGGTGCATTAATCTGTAGCACATAAGGGAGTTATACAAAAGTATATTACTTAAGGCACACTAATCAACTAAATTAGTTGGATATCTTTATATAGTAACAGCTACCTAAGAATATATAGGCTAAATATATGTCCTTTCCTCCCCTTGTATTTAGCTATAAGTCATTAATAGGGCTAAAATAAATTGAACATAATGTACTTAGGCTACTTGTAGTCATTTAGGCATGTTAAAATGACCTAACATACATACAACTAAATCAATTTCCCTTTCTGTTGATTATCAAACATGTTATGAACTAAGGTAAAGCATGGGGACATTGAAGAGGTGGATGACATATGCACCTAAAACATAACCAAAATGATAATGTAATATAGTGAGATTAGGGACAAGATTTCAACCAAATTGTGTGTAGATAGAGAGGTGCCTTAACATAAATATAATGCACCATAATTTCATGGGATCTAAATGTAACTAAATGCATTTTTTTTATTGCAATTTTTGATTGAAAGTCAGTCATGGAAGCTTGCCATAAATTGCACTAATTCACACATATTTGAATTTAATAAGCTAACATTTAACATAATGGTGATTAATGC
Organism: Dalechampia spathulata; assembly: GCA_948192965.1. Classification (NCBI taxonomy): domain Eukaryota; kingdom Viridiplantae; phylum Streptophyta; class Magnoliopsida; order Malpighiales; family Euphorbiaceae; genus Dalechampia; species Dalechampia spathulata. The sequence continues at coordinate 12,456 of CANYBF010073162.1, forward strand.
TAAATCCTAGGTTGAAAATGTATGGTTGATTAGCCAATATTTCACCATGGGATGGAATATAAATTAAATATGAAGGTGGCATAAAAGCATAAGTCACCAAGCATAATTACGTTGAAAGTAAGTAACTTAAAATTTAATCTAATATTGACTTGGAAGTGACTTAGGTGGTAGAATTAAAATACATTTAAAACCAATTTGAATTTCTATGTTTAATTCATAAATACTTGTTGAAAGATAGATTTAAGGAGGTGGACAAACTCAACAATTAATAAGTTGCATGTAAATAGTTAGAAAGTGTATGTAATTGATTGTAGTATATAGATACAACACACTTCCAATATGCTTTAAGGTCGTAAATTAATTATATTTAGACGAATATCAATATCTAAATAAGGAACAAGTTTACTTTTCATATATGTAGCAATGATTATATTTTAACTTAAGGGTAATGGACAATAAGTAACATGAGAATTTGAGTTGAATTAGGTACACTTATTAGCTAAGTTATTGGATTGAGCGGTTGTTTTGAATGTCATATTTAACTTGGAAAATACCATTGATGTATGATAATAAGAGTCACTCTCCATATGGAAGTTTTAAAATTATTGGAGCTAATACATAGAAAAAAATAGTATAGTAAGGATGTGTTTACCATATGGCAAAGGTTTTAATAATCTCATTTAAGTACATACATATAAGAAGTGTCCATTTCTTTTATCAAATTGATGCATTAAATTTAAGAATGATGCTTATAAATATAGTTGATGCAAACTATTTATACACATGGGAAATCTAATCATACATTATGGCCTATTAATGTCATTCTAATTATAAATGAAATTTGGATAGGTGATGATAAAGGGGAAGCCATTACTTTGACATCAATAGAAGATTAAATTGATTATATACATGTTTATGATTTTAAATTATTACTTTACAACATAAAATGAATAGGTAAGTTAGATGTTAAACATAATATTATGAACTTGTTTACATGCCTTATGCAATATATGCAGTAATGAAACACTAATAATAATACATCAATGTATGAGTAGAATTATAAATAATAAAATCAAATAATATTATAAATGATTAGGTGACTATATTATAAGTAAAATGAAAATATACAAAAAGTATATAGTTAATATTGTGCACTTGAATCGATGTATTGGTGAATATCCTTACATGGATTTATGTGTTCTACTCGGATAGAGTTTATATAGTTATTAATACTTATGTATGTAATTAGTGGTAATTTGGTAACAATTAACACTTGATATACAATGAATGTTGAACATCATCAGTTTTCTAACTGATAGCTTATACTATTGTACATATTTAATGAAGTAATATGGAAAGTGCATTGAATACATCTTTAGAAATATTAATGGATTGAGGCATATATTCAATATAAAAATGTACTATTCATAAGATAAGAGGAAATGGTTGATATGTGATATATGAATATAGCTTGAAATGTTAATGATTTACAAGTTAGGCAGTATTATGCAAATACATTCATTACTAAAGCATCCATCATACTTCATCAGCATGACATTATGGAGAAATAAAGGAGATGCTACTATTTATACAATGAGAGATAGTGATAAATGATGATAATTTGAGGTTGGTTGTGATATTGACCCTATCCTTTATAAGATTGGCATAGGAAATGATATATCTTTTTTATAGAATATAAAAGTTTGATTATCCAAACAATTCTCTATGAAAGACCTAGGAGAAGTTGCTTATATCTTTGGTATAAGAATCTATAAAGATAAATCAAGGAAGCTAATTGGTCTTTCATAGTCCATATACATAGATAACATACTATAGAAGTTTAACATGGATCTTTCAAAGAAGGGTCATATTGGTATAGTTCATGGGAAATATCCTTCCAAGGCCTAATATCTAAAGATAGAAAAGGAGGAAGATCACATGACTAGGGTTCAATATGCATCTATAATTGGATTTATCATGTACGCTATGTTATATACTAGACTTTTTGTAGCATTCTCGCTAGGTGTTACGAGCATATTCCAATATGTTTTTAGAGAGGAACATTAAGTGGCTATTAAGAATATCCTTAAGTACTTGAGAAGGATTAAATATATGTTCTCATATATGGAGAGAGTGATTTAAAGATAATTGGGTACACATATGCTAGTTTTAAATTAGATAAGGATGACTGTAAATCACAGTCAACTTATATGTTTGTAATGAATGATGGTGCTGTCATTTAGAAAAGTTTCAAACATAAAACTACAACAAATTAAACTATAAAGGTAGAGTATATTGCAGTATTAGATGTAGATAAGGTTTCATTTTGGATGAAAAAGTTCATTCTTAAACTTGCAGTGGTTCTTTATAATACTAACCTTATTCTTTTATTATACGATAATAATGGAGCTATAGTACAAGCAAAGGAGCCCAAGTCTCATTAGAAGTCCAAGTATGTACTTCAAAGATGTCATCTAATTAGGGATATCATTAGTACAAGAGAAGTAAAGATTAACTGAGTTCCCATAGAGCATAACATGATGGACTTTATCATTAAGGCATTGACTCGGAGCAAGCATGATAGGCATGTAGTTTCAATGGGTTTCAAGTTCATGTATAGTTGGCTCTAATAAAGTGGAGTTTGTTGGTGTATGCTCTAGAGCATCATGATTCACATGTAATTTTATAATTGAATATTTAATCAATAAGAGGCAGTATTCATTATTTCAGTATAGGATTTTATATATTTATTTTACTTAGAATATTAAACTAAATAATTAAGTCTAAGATATTCAAACAATATAAGGGAAATTCATAAAGAGTTTATGATATAAGATTCTTATTATATGTAAATATTCAATATCTAAATTACATTAATCATAGTATTAATAAGATTAGACATTATTAATATGGTAAGATTAGCATATGTTATACTTCCTTTAAGGGGTGATTCTCATTCACTATGATATGAGTTATCTAAAGTAAACATATGGACGTACAATATAGAATTGGTTCATTCAAGGTCTTGCTAGCAAGATTTCATATAAATAATTGGTCTATATCTATAAAACATAAATTGCACTCATATCAATAGTGCAATTATCCTTAAACTTGAGATATCAAGGTTATCTTAACTATGGATTATTATGCTTTGAATTCTGTGTTTTATTCTTCTAGTGGAGGCATTCATAGTTGGAAGATTAGGTATAGTATGAAGTAGTTGAAGATATTTATATATCAAATAAAGAATTCACCACCTTGGATTAAATGTATGGGTTTTATCTTAGTGATGCATGTAGTAATCTTTAATTTAAGAATCTCTTACTAGAGTAGAATGTCTAAAAGTGAATGTATGTCATAAGGGTATTTTAGGAATACAAATTATAGTACATGAAACATCAAGTTTAGGGCATGATCGAACATACATGATCATGCATTGAGTTGACATTAGTCCATACTCAAACCTAAACGAGATAGTGGATGGTGAAAGGAGTTTATTACAACAATATTTGATATAGAAGGATTGTAGTCAAACTAATGACCTCTTGACATTTAGGTAGTCATGAGGTGTGACCAGACACCAATCTTGACTTACATATGTGTAAGAGTAGAGCACCCCAGATGCGGGAGTGCTGCACGTTGTTCGGCATGAGATGCCGTGGTGCTTGCTCTCAATGGTGCAATTCCATAGTTGATTGGTCTTTAACCTAGAAAGATTGCGTCGAGGTTATTAAGTGGAGTCACCACCTAGTTTATTTCATCAATTCAATTGAATGACTAGAAAACTAGTAAATAAAACCCGGGCCTTCCTGTGTTGGAAAGCGGCCTGAATTTCTTCAGAGTTTGGGTTCGGGATTTCGAATTTATTAATATTCCATTTTACTATGTTCACTTATTTAATTTTAATGAAATCTACTAAGCACACAATTAGGTTTAAGTTTGATTAACATACTCTTGCATGGCATAAAGCATTCAAAGAGGCATACACAAATTATAAAGCATAAAGAAAGCGATAAAATACGGAAAATAAATGCAGGAAATAAAATGTGGGTATTTAAAATACAACCTACCCAAATAAAAAGAAAGCAGATAAATAAATGAAAAATAAGGCAATTTGGGTATTTAATACAACCCAACCAAAATAATTAAATAAAAGCAAATAAAACCCTAGTTTTGGGCCCAAGGCCCAACTACTTTCACTAGGATCCAAATGGGCTTGTCGTGATTGGGCCTCCGGCCCGACTAAACATCCATGCATACTCATCCTCCTCCTTTTCAAATTAACCTAATTAATCTACAAAATCAAATCCAAGCGCATAAAAGGGAACAAATGCAAATAATGAAGGCATTAATTATGAAATCAGCACACAAATCACGCAAGCAGACATAAAAAATTAAAAGGAAAATGCGGAAATCAAGAAAAACAAATCTTATTTTTCGGATCATACGCGATCGCACATGCACATATGCGGTCGAAGCAAACAATAAGAAAATCATATGCAACAGGCTTAAAACATAATACAAAGCATTCGGCGATCAAAATAAATCAGAATCAGAATTTTATAGAACATGCGCGATCGCGTATGATATTGAGATAATCATACGCGATCGAGGCATACAACGAGAAGATCAT
>CANYBF010073222.1:0-16669 GCA_948192965.1 Dalechampia spathulata
TCATCTGAAGCTGGACTTTTTCCATACAAATTCCTCAGGCTATTTTGTTTATAATACTGGTATTTCTTCTAGAACTATTCCTAAACGAGCTAATACACTTACGTCCAAGCAAATTGTTTCAAGGAGCTTGGGGATTCACAATCACTAGGCGCATTTATTGAGGATTTTACCTCTGGCACGCGCACAACACACGTTTTTCCAATTTCGTGCCAAACAGATATAATTTGTAACTCAATTGGTTAGGTGTTTAACATAATTGTCCTAAGGCAAAGTAGTTGAAATCCCACACTCGATCTTTGGTTTTATTTTCCTTTTGATACTTTCTATTTATTTTATTTTATTCTTATTTATTTTTACTTATTTTATAAATATTTTATTATTTTATTTTATTTTTATACCTCTTATTTGTTTATTGTCTTTTAAACCTTTGAAAATTTTTTTAACTTCTAATACTATTTTTATCTATTATATTCATACTTTGGATTTTGTGTTTTTTAATTACAAGTATTTTAATTTTATCACATTTTATATTGAATTTTTAATATTTTAAATATATTTTTTAAAACAACGGTTGGGAAAAAATCAATTAACTAAACTGATTTTATGATTAAATAATATATTGTAAATTCTTAATAATAACTTAAATTAAGATTTAATTTTTCAACAAATTAAAACTTGATGAACTGATCTTTTTAATGTTAAAACCTAGTTAACTAGTCAATTCATTGACTACTATGATACGCCACGTGGGCAATTATTTTAAAACAAGAAAACTTTCCAAAATGAAAATAAAGTACATATCTACTTGTAATTTGTGTTTAATTTTAAAATATAAAATCATAAATTTTTAAGAAATATTAAAATTTTACTTACAAATATTCCACTTTTAAAAATACAATAGCATATAATTTATTTAATGTTTAATATTTTTTAAATTTATTTAATCTCAAAAAATATAAAAATATTTAGCAAACTCAACTTAAAATTAAATTAAATTTAATAATAAATAAATCAAACTCAAATTAAACTTTATTCAACTTATTTAGTGAAATAGTTAATACAAAGATATGAAAAAGAAACATGCTAACATCTAATATTACCCAAGAAAAAGAAATCATAATTAGTACATTAAATGATTTTAAACTATAACCAATGATGATAATAATAAATTTAATTATGAAATGACAATTTTTCAAAGATTTAATATCTATTCCACTATAATTCTTAGATGATAAATCATCATAAAATTATAAACCAATCTACATTAATTTTTTACTAGCACAAGTTCGTAACCGTATAACTATAATTCAGCTTAATAACATGAAATAATCCTATGCACTAATCAATATATGACAATGAAAACCAGCATGCGGATTAACACACGTTAGCAATTCCAGTAAAGTGAGTCCAAACCCAACCTAAGACGAAGAAGAACAATCTTACACTCAAATCTATCAGCAAAGGAATCCAAGGTCATATCCTAATTATTATTTTTTTTTCGAAAGGTCTAATCATTATTAACTAAATCTAAGTTATATTTGTTGGTTACTTTTATCATCCATGAAGAAATGCAACACCAACAATTCCCATACCCCAATTCATGCATCAGAATTCACACCAAACAAAAAAACTGGAACGACCATTCTTCTGATTTTCAGCAACCTAAATGGAAATTTAGGTCATCCTCAGGTGCAACAAGGAATAAGCATCCGATATACGTTATGATAGTGCTTCTGTGCTCGAGGAATTCTTCAGAAGTAGAAAACCAGAGTTTCTTGTCAAATACTTCCACAAGAAAATGATTTGAGAAAGATAATTTGCTTCTATAATATTGAAAACACTTTTCTGCCATAAAGGATTTGAACTAAAACAAAAGAAAATGACAGATTGTCAGACGACAACTAATTTTTCTTCCAAATTCAAGGTTATAGGATACCCTCACAAAACAGAAAAAGGCATTGAAAAAAAAAATATATATATATATATATGCTTCTCTATTATGTATGATACCAGACTGTAGCCATTTGTCATGTTATGCTATATTTCTGAATAAAGAAAATGACTGAGCAATATATACAATTTAAAACCTCATATCCTGCGCTTCTTCTTCTCTGGAGTTGCATGAACCTGTGCCTTAATCCCATAAGTTTTCAACTGGAAATTTTCAAAAGCCTCAGAGACTGCCGCCACCTGCGACTCCATATTTAAAAGCAAAGATGTTACCAGGAATAGGACAAGATTAAAAGAGTGTTTTTCTTACACAAATGCATTTGAATTACAGACCAGTTCAGGCTTTTTAGTGTAGACCCTGACAATCATATCTTGATAAGATGTAGGTAGCAAGTGACTAATCCGATCATCAGATACGGGAAATTTCTCATCACTTTCATAATCCTGAACATAATATGACGATGACATAAAATGACAATGTAAAAAATTTAGAAACAGTAAAAAAGTTGCAAATTTGAGAAATTATAATGATCTTTGAATTCTTCCTCGAAGTCCAGTTTCATATTTTGCCATTGTCATGAGATGAGAAACACTCAGTTTATAGCAAAAATATAAAGCATATGGGATGAATGCTATTAAGAAGTTCAGCAAAGGTCATGAAAAATCATATCACAGGAGAACCGAGGTGTCATAAAGAAATAAGAAATCGAACAGATAATTTGCACTCTTTTAGAGTATAGAAGCCAATTTTAATTGGAGGTGCTACGGTGACTGCAGCTCGCCCTTCCTGATGCTGCTGAATTCTGGGCTTATTACCCTTTCGGGAAATCATAAGAGGAAAGAGAATGATGTGAAATGCAAAGGGAGGGAAATATATACGGGTTTGAAACAATGACAAAGTAAGAGGAACACAAATTATACGCTTAATCCTTTTCTTTGAAGGAGTTATAATAGGCGCAGATTAATCACTTCATTTATCTTCCACCTATTTTCAATCCAAACTTGGATTAACAAGAAGTGTTACCTGATGAGGGTGTGATCATCTTGTTAGTGCACAAAAATAAAACATAGTCGAATGGTAATACTGCTATGTGTCAAAAATTGTACCACACAAAAAAAACATCAAGCAATAATACTATGATTATCTCAACATGATGCGAAGGAAAGTCATCCAAGTAACCGGTCAATATTGAGCTAAACCAAAATCAACATACAGACGATTCAAGCCAAGATAGTGAAATTCAGTACCTTAAAAAAATTGATTCTGGAGAAGATAACATCGATCCAGGAAGAATGAAGAACAGGAAGAAAGAAGCAAAGTCAGCAGACTACTATCATTTGAAAAAATACAACAACAGAAGAGGTACTATTTAAATACAAAATGGATGTCATATAGTTCAAATACCTTTCAAGAGGATTATGTCTTCCACGAGTCAAGTCAATCCTAACATTACTTACTACAACATCTTCTTCCTTCAGTAGCACACCGCCATTTTTCTGTAAGTGGAAACTGCTTGTTAACGAAGTATTCTTTCCATGATCAGCAAAAAAAAAACATCTTTAAAGTATTCAAGCATTATTTTTTTAAGGGCCAATTATAGGAAAGAACCTGTGAACAAACGATATCTTGAGCAGTGACATCTTTGAAATTTTCTACTTCGTCCTTGGGAACTGCATATTCATTACAGAACTACGAAAGAGAAATGAAACAATCTATGTTAGTGTATATTATGGCAATTATCAATACAGAAGCAGTGTAATGCATGGTGATTAGTTAAGCTGTTTTTCTTCAGAAAAACAAGTGCATAATTTACAAGTTACGACATTCATTTAATTTGACATTAAAAAGACTGAAATTCGAGGCAGGTGTTAATAATGAAAAATAGCACAGCTTCATTACCTGGTATAAGTTTCTCCTGCGTATGCGCAGGATCAAATCCCTAGACTCTCTTAATTCATTGTCAGGAGCTGTCTCAATAGTTTTGATTATAGTATCATCCAACTGCAATTCCACGAGTAATCAACAATCAAGAATTATTATCTAACAGAACACAATATTAGAAAGACATTCTTACCTTCCAATATTCTGAAGGATCTTCAATATAAGATGATATTTGGAGATAATCGTTGGCCTTTAACAAAGCATCCACTAACATAAGTTCTATCGCCTACAAGGGTGTCACCATCAGATTTAGCAAACTGAATTTCAAATCCTCAAGAAAGAAAAAATATTTCAAATGATGGTCAATATGCATTAGAAAACAGACGGAAAAAAACAAATGCACAAAAAACAAAGAAATAAATATTTAATATTAGCATGCACAAGAACAATATTACCAGGAAGAGCCTGTGTTCACCTTTACTTTTGGATGAGTATAAACTGTGCGATAAAGATCAGCACGAGTGATAAACAACTTGTGGATGGAAAGATCTAGCAAAACAGCCAGTATCAAGAAAGATGGAAAAGATGATATCTGAATGATTTTATTAAGTGGATAGAAGATACTAACAGTCCTTTGCACGATAGCAAATTTCGTCACCTATAACCTGCATTGTCTCCATCAACCTACAAATAATGAATAAAGTATCATACTAAGACTTCTCAATCTTAAACTTCTAATGTTTGCTTGATAGCAAAACATTATCAAGGCTCCAATAATACAAAGTTCAAATGAGAGGATGTTAATATAAACCTCTGGAACTCAAAACTGCATCCTATACCACAGGCTCTGCAATCACGGGAAATGTAATCAAACCTGCATGTCATAGGATCTCCAGTTAAGATCCATATAGCAAGGGTGAATATAAGATGAAGAAATTTGATATTTGAAGTTAACAAAGGAAAAATCCTTAAATCTCACTTGTCCACATCAATTCCATTTCGACCATTTGCAACAATATCATATAAGAAGCGTTTTTCCCTTGTTTCCTACATATTATAACAATAATAGATGAATGCATAAAATTAAAACCATAAATTAAGTGCAAAAGCGACATACTAGATTCACCAAATGTAGTTGGAACGTAACCACCAATGATAGCATCTGAAAAAAAGACCTTACTTTTCTTTGTGAATATTCTGAGCTAGCTAGTACCATCTCCTGAAAAGAAATCAGACCAAATTATCATGTAAAGTACTACGTACCATATAAGCAAAGAAAATACAAATCACATGCACATAATAACATTAACAGAAAAGTGTATGCAAACTTAGATACCTATCAATCATGCATGTGTTAGTGAGATACCAAGAAAGAGAGAAAAAAAGCTCAAGATCCGCATGAAATTTAATTTATATGTTATAACCTGGAAGGGTTTTGAAATCTGAATGAATTTATTATAGGATGTGTGGTATTTATACACCCACAATGAATCTAATACTGGAAACAATCCTAACAAATCAAATCACTACTTTATACAAAATATTCCTATAATAGAATAAATTTTTTAACACTCCCCCACCCCCCTCAAGTTGGTATATCGATATTGAACATGCCCAACTTGTTACAAAGATAATCAACTTGACTTTCACTTAGTGCTTTTGTGAATAAATGATCATGTTGTTCTCCCGTCTTCACATGACATGTAGAAATCAAATTTTCCTCATTCTCACGAATGAAATGACAATTAACCTCAATGTGTTTTATTCATTAATGATAAATGAGATGTAAGGCAATATGAAGGGTATCCACATAATCTCACAAGTGGATTGTGCCATAGCTCCAAACCTAGATTTTGCCCTAGAACAAGGAACAAGATTTTGCTTCTTACTTAACCATGATATGAGATTTCCTTCAACAAATACCCAACAACCAATAGTGGACTTTCTGCCCACCTTGGGTCCAGCCCAATCAATATTGCAAAGCATTCTATATGAGTGCCCATTATTACCATATAGTATGCTTTAATCTAGAGCTCCTTTTTAAATAACACAGAATTTGTTTCAAAGCTGCCCAATGCTTGACAGTAGGTACAAACATAAATTGCCTCACAATGCTCTTAGCATGAGCAATACGGGGTGAGCAATAGTGAGATAGCTTAATTCCCAACCAATCTCCTATATCTTTTTGGATTATCAAAAGGTTTACCATCATCTTTCGTAAGCTACAAATTGGGAGTCATCAGGGTATCACATGGTTTGATATCCAACTAATGTAAAGGCCAATTATAAGATGCTGCAACAAAAATAAATAGTCAACCAAACATCAACTTAGCAACAGGAGAAAAGATATGAGAATGTTTCAAGAGGAAGAGATGTGTTGAGATGTGACTATATAGACTAATAAATCATCACCCTCATTTGTAGCACCATAAACAAAAGAAGAAAAGAATGGTACAGTTTCCAAGAAAGTAATATTGGCTGACATGAGATATTTATTAAGTTCAGGACAAAATCATTTACAACTTTTGAACAGATGTGACTAAAATAGGAAAACACATTTTAAGATTTTGAATCTAGCTTAATAACATGAGGACCATCTTGGACAAAATAGGTACACCAAGAAATTTGACGTTCAACAAGAAACAAAAATTAATTGGGAAATAAGGTTAATTAGGAAACATTTATTGGGAAATAAGGTTAATTAGGAAACATGTTGTGGGAACAAAACTGTCTCATAAATGCCAGGGACATGCATTTGGATAAGCATTCAAATTGCTGTTTAGGGACATGCATTTGGAGAAGCATTCAAATTGTTGTTCACGGACATGCATTTGGATAAGCATTCAAATTGTTTTAAGGAGATATCTGTTTTTCCTTTTTCCTTTTTGCCATGCCATTTTGGGATGATGTATTTAAACAAGAGGTTTGATGAAGAATATCATTCTAAAGTATGTATGATTTAAACAAATTAAATAAATATTCTTTTGCATTATCACTTCTTAGAATGCACACAAAAACATGAAAAGGAATTTTATTTCAATACAAAAAATATAAAAATGAGAGAATAACTTTGTATGATTTTTCATTCAATAATGCCAAGTCACATGAGAATGGTCATCAACAAAAATAACAAAATACTTAAAACCAAACTTAGAAGTAGTACAACATGAACCCTAAACACCAAAATGTACCAACTCAAAGGGCGAATTAACACATTTATTAACCCTGAACCCAAAAGAACTACAATGATATTTGCCAAATTGACATGACACACAATCTAATCAAGATAAACTTTTAAATTGAGGACATGATTTCTTCAAAAAAGGTACAGATAAATGGCCCGATTGACAATGAGCTTGAAAGAGAGTAAGATCGAAGACAAAAGAACTTGGCACTTGAACATCTAGAACAAGAAGACCATTAGTCTCATGTCCTTTACTATATATAATCCTCTTTGTTATTACATTTTGAAACACACAATACTTAAAGGAAAAATGAGACAGATGACAAGGGTGAGCTTCCTCACAAAGATTAAATTGAAAGAAAACCATGGCGGGTTTAAAACTGATCATAAAGAGTGATTTGGAGATAAGTTTACACTCCCATAATCGAAAACAAGAAATGTGGATTCATTCACTAAGGTAACTAAAGTAAAGGAGGTAGATGACTAGTAAGAGGAAAGAAGGTTGAAATTACCTACCATATGATCTATGGCACCGAAATCATTGACCCATTTGGGGGGATGCAAGACATCTAGTTTGTGTACCTAAGTTGGCGATAACAATGATGGTTGAAGATGAAGTCTTTGGTGTTTCTTAATATTGAGAGAATTTAGCAAAGTCATACACAAAGATCATAACCTTATCAATTGCACCAACAATTACAACACTGGTCATCTAGATTCTTGGATTGCAAGCTTTTAGCTTTCAACATGTTCACTTAGTATGTCCAGGTTCATTACAATAATAGTAAATCATATCCCCTCTTGCACAATTGTTATTCCCACCATTACTATTAATGAGTGTGAATTTTTCCCACCACTATTACAACCAATAACCGTGTTATTACTACTTTATGGGACTTTTATGTTTTCTAAAAAAAATATTCTAGCAATTGTATCATGTAAAGATGAGATCTCAGAACCAAATATAATCAAAGACCTACTAGCATCAAATTTTGGGGGAAGACTAGCAAGAAAACTCATAATCATCACTTAGCTAGTTGTATTTTAACATTGGAATCAAATGGCATCAAGGTTTCAAAGTCCTCATACACTTTCTTGAAGTCCATAAAATGGTCATTAAGAGTTTTATCATGTTTCTCGACATGATGAAAAACCTTGCAAACATCATACATTCAAGTAATATTGTCATTTCTAGAGCATAGGAATTCAAGATAATCCATCAACTGATTAACCAGGCAGATTACCTCGACTAATGCAATTTTGAATTTGTAGGAATAGGCAAGCATCCTCTCACTTCCATCATGATTTCTTATTTTCACTTGCTATAAAAGTTTTAGCTTGATCTATTGCAAGATCCATAGAAGGATCACGAGTAAGAAATTTGTCCTTTTCAACGGTAAGTAAATATATCCAAACTTTGCTTCAATTAAAATAATCATAGCCACTAAATTTGTGTTGGATGATCTTTTTTGCATCAAAATCACATCAATGATCGTAACACTGTTATTTGTCATTTTACAAGAAATTGATAAGATCCATAAACAAATTTGACCACATAAGGGAATTGGAAATAAGGAGTGTACATTGGGAAAGAGAAGGAATCAACTAGAAAAAGGAGGTCATATGCAACCATGTGTGCCAGAGCACAGAGCAAGGGCAAGAACTTCAAACAAGATGTGGAGCACATGCACAAATTGTCAACGATTGGACTCTAAAAAATGGTTGATCAGAGGGAGGCACTTGTTTGGGAGTGGTGGTGCAATGAATGAATCACTCTACAAGTTGATAGAACTTTTCTAAGGAAAAGGTTGTTCCCTAAGACAACAAAAAAATTAAAGGAAAGAGGAGTTTCAGACTTTTTGCTCTAATACCATGTTATAAACAAGAAGAGTTTTGAAATCTAAATGAATTTTATTACAAGATAAGTGTAGTATTTATACACCTACAATGAATTTGATAAAGGAAATAATCCTAATAAATCAAATCATATCAAATCAAATTCCTATAATATTCTCATAAGAGAATAACTTCCTTTAACCATATATTTCCAATAAAAACAAGGTTTAAGAACTTGGCCCACTTAATGACATGGAAACATCAAAGTTTTAAGGGCCAAAGGCTCAATTGTAGTTGAACCAAGAGTCAACCCAATCACTGAACGGATTATTAAAGATGTAAATTAAATAGCATATAATTATACAATTAATATTTTTATTAATTAAATGAGTATATTATAATCAAATAAAATGTTAACTATAAATAATACTTCAAATTTTAAAGATGATTTGGCAGTTCACAAACCACTTGACCAATGATGGGTTGACCAGTTCACTATTCAAGCATGAAAGAGGCAGCAAATCTTAGTTGTTTTCCCCATTTGTTATATATATATATATATATGCAATGGAACTGATTTTGGCAACATTTACTTGTTTTACATATCTATTGAAAGTGATGGAGAAATCACTGGTGCAACTTTTCGTCTCTAAAGCTCCAACAAGAATGCTATTGTTAGACTAGGCTGATAAAAAAATATAGAACAGAATATAATACCTTGACATTCCGCATCATTTCTGAATCTACATCAATATGATGCTCATCAACAATGAAGTCCACTAATTTTGCAGACATTTGTTCATGTGACCTATGTAGTTCAGTTACATTAAAAACAGAGAACATAGAATCTGCAAACTCATAAAATCATTTTCACTTTCTTTTAATTGGAGCATAAATAGTGAAATTATGGAGAGAATTCAACAAGCTTAAGAGAAGAGCGAAAAAAATCATGGCAGCATGGTATTTCCAGAAAGGATTTTGAATGCCAAAGCTCTATTATACTAAGGCTCCTCACAGCAAATAGGCATGTTAAGAATGTGAAGTGAATGCTAGAGCTACATTTTTAGTGGAACAATATAGCATTTCAAACTTAGACTTCTATAGCACCTAATGACAAATTGCAGAATGCTAAGGATAAATACCTCATGCAGCTGTACAAAATCTATACAAAAAATAGCAAGAACTGTAATAACTTTTACCCAAAATATCAAGCATGAAGCATCAGTTTGCTCGGAGAGCATATCTTTCTTCAAATATAAGCACATACTAACAATTTGGATATTGATGTTCCGTTGTGTTAAACAAAGTGATCTGAACATAATCCATCTAAGACAATAGACATACCATTTTGCACCATTGGTGACCCTTGGAAGAAACTCGCGTTCAAACAAGTGACTGAATGGACCATGTCCCACATCATGCAGGAGACCTATAAATTGTAACGAAAAATAATTCAAGCACAAAAGCCAACAAGCAGCTGACTCCAAACAAAACCATTTTAAAATTAAACACAACAGTTAAACCTGCAAGCTTCACCGTCTGAACATCAAAGGCATCAATACCTAACTCCAAACCCTATAATTAGAAAGAGATTAAAATACATGGAAACCAATATATTAACAAGATATGAAAATGCTGCATTTTCAAATCTTTTTCCTATTACTAAAACTGTAACAAATATAAGACCCACCACTGCATGTAAAAGAAACTTCAATCCAAGCTTTTACCTGATAATTTTTTAGCCTTTCCACGGCTTCACCAGCAAGCCAATAAACACCAAGAGAATGTTCAAACCTGGAATGTACAGCCCCAGGATAAACCATGTGTGCTACACCTAAAGCACAACAAAACCATATTTGAAAGCCATGTTCAAATCCTTTTTCTGACTTGCATGTTGTAGCTTATTATATAGTTTAGAAAAAAAAAAAAAAAACCCATAGGTAACAGATCATCAATATCAAAACCCACATGCATACACTAGTCTGGAAAGTCCTGAAAATAGAAAGAATTCAGTTCAGTTCTGTTTGGTCCATTTTCATGGATAGAAACTTCGCCGTTGTTAACAAATTCAATTCCATTATTAATTCAAAAGAGAAAAACAATTACATATACATATAAAGCTTTAACCGAATGAGATGAAGAAAACTCACCTAGCTGTTTGAGCTCGCGAAGCCTGTAACACAAGAATGAAGCTCCCAGTTACGTATATACGTGCAGAAAAAAAATAAAGAGAAGAGGAAAAGTGGAAAATTAAAGAACTTGCCTCTGAAACTGCTCGGTATCCATAAATTTCAAACAGAGCTACAACCAAAAAAAAAAAAGGGAAAAGAAATTAATTGAAATTCATTACTAACAGCAATTAAGAACCGAAGCCCAGATACAGAATACCCTCAAAAATTAAGTATACACTAAAAAAGAAAAAAAATCAGTGTGGGTTTGTATATGTATATATGAGAAAAAGAGTGAAAAGGGTACAGGATCGAGATAAATGTTGCCGTGGAGATTGTCGTGAACATGTTTGAGCAATCTGGTACCAGGAGATATGGGAAATCCATTGCCTGGTGGAAAAGATGAGTTTCCATTGCAAAAACCTCCCATTTTAACAATAAAAAAACCACTTAGAAATGAGATATTGAGGGAGGCGGAGAGATTTTTTCATAAAACTTGGCTACGGTTGGGAGATCAACAAAAGAGTAAGTGGGTAATTATAACTACGTATACCCAAAGAACGTTTTTTTTTTTTTTACCATATCTTCAAATATTTTAAAACATTGAAAATTTTTTAACTGTTTAATCTAACTAAATTATCATTATCTAAATAAGAATTTAGGGATATTTAATAACCTAATTCAAAAGATTAAATATATAACTAAATATTTTAGACATTTGATTTTTTTAAATTTAGTCAAAAATATTTAAAATATTAAGTTAAAAATTAAGACTTATTTTTAAATTAACAACTTAAGTTATTTGTATTGAACATAGACATTGCAACAATCAAGTTTATCAAATAAATTTAAAGATTCGGTGCTTAAAAATTTTAATAATTTTCAAATTTAAACTCAAACTTTAATATTTAATTTTTAATTTTATCAAACATCATCTTAATTCATAACTACCCTTTTAAATTTAGAAAATAATAGACTTTCATCGCATTCTACCATCATCTTAAATATACCACATTCTCATCGTCCCTTTCTTCGACAAAACTTAATCTTCATTAACACGGTGAAAAACAAATTCTTAATACAATATTGAATTAAAATCAGAGTGAGGCAGAGAGAGCTGATAATCATGATTTTGACCTATATTTTCTCCCTTATTATAATGTCCTTTTAAGCATTATTTTCATATTTTTCTCTTCAAACATAAATATATAATATAGTATTCATGCATTATTCACATTCTCATGCATCATACTTATATATTATATACTTAGCATAATTTCATATATTTTCATACATATTTTGCATTATTTTCATGATATTTCATATAGTCTAGGAATTAGCTCAATTTAAATGAATTTTGCTAGCATATATTAAGTTTCTTAGGTGTTATTTTATAGTTAAATCATAGTTTTAGGTCTTAGAACTTTAATTTCCTCATTTAAGCTTAAAAAATAGGATTTTTCATAACACTAACGAGTTATACACACCTCGTGTGTGCCATCCACGAGTCGTGTAAGGCTAGCCCTTCTTAATTTCCCTTGTTTTCATCCCATGCAAGCCATCAAGGAGTTGTGGATCCACGACTCATGTACCTTTCGCACCCTTTAAATTCTTGTTTATTTTGGTCATTTCGAAAGCCTTACAACTCGTATGGTGCATTTAGGTCACATTTTCCCTTCTTTTTCTAATCCTAAGATCATAATAATTGGACGGTTATTATGCATTTAGATTTTAAAACAGTTGTAGGAGTCTTTGAGTTATAAAGAACATGGGGGGGATTCCAGATTCATTCATTAACACATGCAAAGATCATTATAAGAGTCTAGGTTAGGGTTTTAGGTTTTAATGGGGGATAAAGAGAAAACGAGATCAATTTTGTGTGATTGGTAATCTTTTCTTTTATTTTCTTTTCCTTAGCATAGCCTTTCATCAAGACATTGAGGAAGCAATTGAGGAGGAATCAAGAAGAGTAGAAGATAAAGTAGCAAGAGCAACAGAATTGTTCAAGATTTTCTTTATCTCCATCCTCCTTTTATTTTAGTTTTGAACATCTATTATGGTTGTATTTCCTTTATTCTTCATGTTCTTTTTATTTATTTATTTTCTAGTTATGAGTCGATAGTAGTTGTAGGGAATTGAATGATGTTTTGAATATATTTAATTCCTTTCTATTATGAATCTATTTATCTTTTTATGTTCTTAAGTTATGATTCATGTCTATGATGTTTGATTGTTAGAACGGGCCCTTGTAACATGAAAATGTTGAACTAGTTTTGTTAATCACTTTGAAAGAAGGTTTAACTTAACCAAATGAACTTAAAAACACCGAATGATAATTGCCTAGACATAGGAGTTAATTAATTTGGAGGCATAAAGTGTAGTAAATGAACTTAATCACTGAAGTTATTTTTAGCAGTCACGAAAGTAGAGTGTTAGCTTAGCTTTAGTAGGTAAATATTCTTTTCAAAGAAAGAATTTTGCATCTAAACATTGCTTTAAAGTTAATAATTAGATTAATAATGGAAGGTTTAATCTTTGTTCATCATCATTTAACCCTATGTTTAATTCTATATATTATATATATAGTAGTTGATTAGTGATTTTAGTTAATTAAATAAATTATAATGTTATTGCCTAGATAATCGATAAAATCAATAGCTAGTACTTAACCGCTATTGGTCCCAATGAATGATACCCTTATACTACAGTTGCAACTTGTATTCTTGTGATGTCGTAATTACAATTTAAGGACTATAAATTTAAAGCTTGTTGAAATATTATGCATGTGAAAATAACTCTATTTATACGCCAACAAAAGCCAATCACTTGAAAGGGAGCCACGAAATGTTTATCGAGCTATCCAATCCACCAATTTATTCCCATTTTGATAAACAAAATCTACATTTGTCTAAATAAAGGAGTGATGGACAAAATTGATATTACATCCATCATATACATATATTTAATTATGATTATATGAATATTATTTATTATATTTAAAATAATTTACACATATTTTATATGAATGAATTAAAGATCAAAATGAATAATCAGTGGAATTTATATTGATATTACATGACAAATGATATGCTAATGAATTAAAACAAATAAGTAAAACAAGAATTTATAAATATGAGATTATTATATATATCCATATGATAAGTTAATAAAATGAGTATTAATATGATTATACGTATGAATTTATTATACCAATTAGATGAAATTTTGATTTGTTCTTTACCAACTTTAAGATTAGCTAGTTGGTAAAATGGAATTCCGTTGGACTGTAAAAGAGTTAATTAAGAATAAATTAAAGGTTATGAAAGCACCACTATTATCCTTGTTGTATATAGGGGCTGGTTAGCGAGTTAACACATTTAAGTTGACTTTTATGGTAAATAAGGAACAAGGGAGCTTGAATATAGGAATGGTTATGAAAGAGTTAAAGGTTGGCGTAAAAGATAAACATTGTTATTAAGGAAATAATGATCGGGCCTAAGAGTTAAGTGGTGGAATTGACTTGGAATTCTATAAAAACCATGGATAAATAAAGGGCAGAGGAAGGAGAATTAATTCTTATTTCTTAATGGAATAGTTTTGCTTCTTAAGAGGAAAGAGGCTGTCATCAAAGCAAAGTTTAATTCCAGCTGAACTAAGGAAGTTGAATGTATTTAAGGAGATTTTGAGTGTAAGAAAGAAATAAGAAGAGGAAGGAGAACAAACAGATGGTCAAGATCAAGATGAGAAAAAGAAGATGATAGATCTAGAAGAGGGAGGCATAACAGACAATGAAAGAATGGAAGTGTTATGAGGAAGTGAAGTGAACAATGAAAGAAGAGAAATGTTATAGGAAAGTGGCCACATAGGGAAGAGCAAAAGGTATAAGGCATGTCTGAAAGAAATGAAAAGTTCATAAAATTATCACATCCTGATTTTCATAGCCTAACGATATGCCTTTATTTTATAAATATGTGACAATGAATGATTGATGAATGCATGAAATGCATGAATTGAATATGATGCACAAATGTGATAGCTTGATGAGTATAATGAAAAGTGCATTATGAATAGAGAAATTCCATATGATATGGAATTTATAGAGAAAATGGTAGAAACATATGAAAAGATATTTTATAAAGTTGAATATGCATGAAGGGCTGATAGAATAATATTTTTATGATGAATGTTTTTTATTTATTTAAATGAATATGTTATTTACTGGTATATGTGTGTTGGGAATTAATTATGCATATATTATGTAATGGGTGATTCTTTGATATCTGTATTTTATATGTGTTAGTTTAAAAATGTTAATAAATATAATAAAAAGATGATTTAATGTTTATTAGAAGTGTATATTATATTTATAAGTATATGTATAAATAAGAAATATGTAGTGTTATAATTATTATGGATATTATTTGTATGTGTAAGTATAAAGGAGATTATATATTAAAATGAATCATTAAGGTTGTGGGTTAGCTGTGATTGTGTGAGACAGAAAAGTCAATTTTGGAGGCTTGACAAACTTTTCCTCTTTCCCTTATCTTCCCTCACACACACCTAAGGGGAGTCACTTCTTATCTTTTCTCCTTCTGCTTTCTTGCTCTTACAAAATTAAATCTGCAAGCTTTGAAATTCAGGTAAGGGGAAACCAAGAATTATAGATGTTTTTGTTATTCTCCTTCTTTACTTGATATACACTGCTTTTCTTTGAGTTGATGTCTTGTGGGTTTTGTAAAGTACATACCTAGGTTATGGTGTGATGATTTGAATTCTTGCAATTGTGATGATGAGTTTGTAGTTGATAGTGAATGATTATAAAGAAACTAAATTGTTTTGATGGGTGATTGGACTTAACCTTGTGTTAAATTGATGTTTTGGGTAAGTTTTGGAGGTGATTTGAAGATGATTTGGTTATGATTATGAGTTAAGAAGCTTAGGAGGTGTTTGGGTGCTTAAACTAAATGGTGACAGCAACAAACTCGAGTCGAGTTTGGTCCAACTCGAGTCGAGTTGGTTGCTGGAAACCTGACTCATATAGGCAGTAGCAAACTCGAGTCGAGTTTGGTCCAACTCGAGTCGAGTTGGCTGCTGGAAAAGTGAGACCCTTAGAAAAACAGGAACAAACTCAAGTAGAGTTGAGGTCCACTCGAGTCGAGTTAACTTCTGGAAAGGAAAAATAAGTAAAAAGCATAAATGAAACAGTGTAAGTAAGTCACGTATAGTGATACTCGAGTCGAATTTACCTCTTTAAATGAATTTTAAGTGGTAACGATTATACAAAATGATGTCTTATCTTATTCATATGTTAGATACTTGAATGATAAAGTTCATATGAAGTGTAAGGTTGAAATCTTTATATAAATTGTCTCTTTGATTAAGTATGGATATTTTGTAATGTTATAGGTGGTGAAGGTTCACAGGTACCATCAAGGAAATTGGATAAAGGAACATTCATAACAGGTTTGTGCTATTAGTAGCTGATCCTTATTCATGGATCCACGGGTAAGTTATTACTTACCTTCATGATAACATGTAATCACATGTTTTCTTAGGCATGATGTGTTTTCTTTTCATGACCTTATTTAAGGTCTTGGATTGAAGTTCTTATGTTATATGTTATGTTATTCCTGTTATGAATTTGTA
>CANYBF010073265.1:0-31945 GCA_948192965.1 Dalechampia spathulata
ATATTTTGATTTATATGATTTAAATTATAATAATTAAATATTATTTAAAATAAAAATGTTTGGGTAAATTAGTGGGACCTCCTTGAGATTAGAGTGCAATGACAATCATATTCCTTATTTTTTAAATGACAATTAAAAAAAACATCCTTTAAATTTGATTTGTTTAGTTAAAATACTCATCCATTAGTTAACCAAATAAAACTGAGAGTCTTTTAGTTCATTTTTGAAATATAGATGAGTGAGATTGCAACTCATCATTAATGAAATAATAAT
Organism: Dalechampia spathulata; assembly: GCA_948192965.1. Lineage (NCBI taxonomy): Eukaryota > Viridiplantae > Streptophyta > Magnoliopsida > Malpighiales > Euphorbiaceae > Dalechampia > Dalechampia spathulata. Next base: position 274 of record CANYBF010073265.1, read on the forward strand.
TTTAAATTTATTTATGTGTTTGTATAAATCAAATTCCTTGATAATTCTTAATAGTAATTCTAACGTGCCCTTTTCTACAATTTGTTAATAAATTTATATTTATTTGATGAATTTTATTAACTTTTAATACTTTCTATCATAAATAATATACAATATGATATATATAAAGAAATTGAGAAAATCATAATAAAATATAAAAGTTAATTTTGAATTTCATTAAATAAATTTATAAATGGAATGATTTTTAGGATAAATAATGAAAAAAATCCGACAATTTTTAAAACAATGTATAGATCGAAAATATATTATTTAAACCTTGAAGTTGTAGTATTATTGAACTCTTAAGTTATGATAAAATAAATTAAAATATTCATTTAATTTTATTTTATTTTATTGATAGAAATACTTCATACACACTACAAAAACAAACAATTTAGATAATTGTCCATCTCTAAAAAGCAATTTTATTATCGTATATTGCTTAAATGGATTGAAGACTATAAATAATTCGTCTCCAAATCATTTAATGTCAAAAAATTAAGACTAAATAGAGATAGATTCATGACGGAATAAATTATGTCTATCTCTAGTTCATTTTTAAATAGATGTTGAATGTGTTTGTCTTTATTTAAAGACAAAATGTGTTTATCTCCCATCCTTTCTAATTCAACTTCATTTGAAGATGAAAACTTCATCTTCAAATTCATTGTCATTTCGAGATGACATTGTACATCTCTAATTAAAGATAGATTTTATATCACAATCAATCACAATTCAAGATAGGAAGTTTCATTTCTATTCTATCAATATTAAAAATTAATTTTTTATAAATTTTATTTCTTTTTTTAATTATAAATATTAAAATTTTAAATGATATTATATAATTAAAGTTAATAACTAAACCATTTAAAAATTGAATGAATAATTTAAATCTACAATAATAAATATAATTGTTAATATCTTTTCAATACAAGTTATATGAAAAATTTGACAACATCTCATCCATAATTTAAATATTTTAATAATTTAATATCTATAAAAATAATGCTTGTATAATTCACAATCCCATCAATTACATTCTTCACCCCAAATATTCACGTTATAATACATTCATCAACTATAATAATCATTTTCATAAAAGTAATAAATATAACATCATGTAAATAAAATATAACATCATTATAAGTTGTTTAATAAGAAATAAAAGTAGAGTACAAATACAAAATAATAAAAAAAATCAATGCGGCTGTGGTGGATTAGTAGTGTCGACCTCTTGATGATCATAAAGAGTAGGAGGATCCATGCAAATTGCATGCGATGCTTAGCCAAATAGGTCAACTATAATGATATCATGATCTTGAGCAGAATGCTTTATCTGTGAGGTGGATAATTGAGAACCCCATAAATCATTTAATAACTCATGTTGTATTTGCTCATATATAATCGACATCTATTCCTGTGCTATGACTTGAAAAGCAATGATGATAACCTGTAAAGAATCATATACTTAATGTCTAATCTCCTTATCTATTTTTGACTTCCTGAATATCTTGAATGGTCCACAAGATCTAAAACAATTAATCTTGTAATGTAATAGCTAGTCACTTATGAAGAAAGATTAGTTCCTATATCCAAATTAGTGAAATTGTCTATATAACATATACAATTCATCTCCAAACCATTTAATGTCAAAAAATTAAGATTGAATATAGTTAGATTCATGATGGAATGAATTATATCTATCTCTAATTCCTCTTTAAAGATAGAATGTGTCTTTACAATGGTGCGATGCGAATCAATGTGGATCCAATTTGGGATTGTCTTTACAACATATTCTAGAAAGAACTGAAAGGTAAAATATATCATTAATGATTTTTGTTTCAAATGTGCGACTAGTTCTTGTACAGAAATATGGATAGAGTCACTTGTTTATGTAAAGATGTAAAGTGAAACTGCTTAGGTTTGGAAGAAGTTCTCATCTCATTACTTTCCACTTCGAGTGGGGGAGTTTTAGAGTTAGTCCTTAGGTTTTACATAAAAGAGAAGTGTATTAATGGAGGGAGATTGAGGGTTTTACCAATTGCAGGTGAGGTGGATATTGTTGCTGATAAGTAAAGAGGCCATCACAGAGATAAATGCACATTCCGAGCATTCCGCATTATCTTAGAGTATGTATGTTTGGTGCACCAAGGGGGAAGATTGTCATAAGCCATGTATTGGGCTAGAGGATATTGGAGTGTAAGTAATCATGGAGATAAAGTAGATATCAAAGGCACGAGCTATAATAACTATTAAAGTTATGGATAAACATTTATGATCAACAAAGTGGATAGGAGTCTCATGCAAGTTTAGAGCTACTATAGTGGAGAGAACAGAGGGAGCAAGTTGATGACAACTCTTGAAGCAATAGACAAGCATTCTTGTCCACTTTTTGATGTTCATATCATATCAATAACAAGGTTGGTGATTGGTGGTTGTTGATAGCATAATTTAGTTATTATTACAAGAGAGCAAGTCAACAATCTTAACATTAAAGATAAGTTGACACAAGTGATCAAAGTCCAAGAAATCGAAGATGAAAAGTACTTCACCAGGCCTCCTGGCAGTTGAACCTTAGATTGTAACTTTTGTATGTTATAGTCAATGGGATCGTTGACCATTTGAGTAGGAAGAGTGTCAAGGGTGGAAATTTTCCTTACTTAGAGGTAGAATAAAGATTTCCTATTTATATTTAATTTATGTAATTTTAGGATATGATGGGTGAAACCTTTTGATATCTCCTCCTACTACATCCAACTATGCTCCTAATATTTTTTAGGAGGGAGTGATTAGTTAGCTTGAGGTATTATCCAGGCGCTAGACATGATGACAAATATTGCTAAGCTTATCTTTAGTGTAGGATATTTCCCCTACCTATATATGAAATAAGACTATCAAATCATTGTGTTAAACAAATCCATCAATAAGATAAGTAGCCAGATTTACTCAATTATTATACCTCATTCCTATTTTATTATGTCTTTTTCTTGTATGATGTTATGCTATCATAAGAACTCCTTATGCTCATAGGTGAGGTTTTTTATTCTTAGGAATTGGTTTCCCATGGGGTTTGAAGGATGATTTGTGTAGAAAGTGTCTTACATTCATAGAAAGTGTCTAATCGAGGGTTGAGATCGATACCCGTGACAATAATGATTAACTTAGAGATGGATTGATTTTATTGCTATATTGAGATGGTCTTGGAGATAGAATTAGTTATTGATCCGTTATAAATTTTGATCCCGCTATATTTGTCTATGGATGCAACGACAGATTCCTTAACTCGTTGTCATTTATCTATTGTTATTTATCGATTCTATTAGTATTTCATCTCCATATAGCGGTGAAATCAATCATCTCTATTTTTTGAAGTTGTAATGAAAATTATTTTAACAAAATGGAATTCATCTAAAGAATATGGTAATTAGTTTTTTTTTTAAAAAGAGATAAAAACTGAAATTATGGTCTAAATTTAGGAAGCTTTCGATTATTTATGTAAAATATTTTGAAAGGTAAGTTTGTAAGACAAAATAGACAAAATGAAAAAGGCTCCAAAAGTTTCAAATTGAAAATCGATATTTTTGGACGCCATGAAAACTATTCGAAATTATTTAAATAATTAAGCAAACGCTCTTTACTAATCCATGAAGCTTGAAAAGCTAAAAACTCAATGGAAAAGCAAAATCAAACGGCTCCTTTTATCATTTTTATGATTCTAGGAACTAATAAAAGTGTAGTTTGCTCACAATAATAGATTTTAGTAGAAAAGCTCATAATAGAATAATATATTGAATTGTGGGAAGGACAAGAACCATAAAGTGATTTCAAGAATTGGCAAACTTGAAGTAAAGGACAAATTTATAAATGGGAAAGTAGTGCTTTACTATGTAATCTTTGACTCCCATGGAACACTATTTCTATGTAACAAATCATCAATAGTATTCATGCTCCTTAGATTCTTTTCAATTTTCTCTATGTTCTTTTTTTAATAATTCAAAATAATTTTTTATTTATTAAGTATATTATTGAATTCACTCTAAATGCTTACTAAACTATACAATATGATCATTTTTTTCAGAAAAAAGATATATAATATGATCTGGAAATCACATATAAATCAGGTAAATGGATTATAATATTACGTATAAATGATTCGATGATATATTTTTCTTACACGAATTTATTTTCAGGAAAATAATTAATGTTTAATTTTTACCTTATGATATAGAAATAATTAATGATTTTTCATGTTGTATACCGAAAGGGAAAGTAATATGTTTAATAACTCATTGAAAGAAAATAGAAGTAATTTGAATTAAAAATTTGATTTATATTTATTAATTTTTTAAAAAATAAAGTATGTTAATGATGAAAATTAGGGTTACCATGTAGTTGGACGTATCCACATCTCAACTACTACCCATCTATTTCTTAGAATCAAATTCAAATCTAAAACTGGCGATTACCAAATTAGCCTGCTGATATTTTTCATTACTATGCTAATTATGGACTAACCGTTAGCAAACCAGGTTCATGTTTAGTGTACTAATTCTAATAATCTTATGATTTAGATTTATACTTTTTAAACATATTTATAGTACTTTAAAAACTCTTGAATTCAAATATTTTAGAGCAATTTCAATTAATTTACATGTTATTTAAAAGGGTTTAATTCCAATATGAATATTATTTAAAAAGTTTGTTGTTGTTAATGATTACAAATCAACTGTTGAGGGGGGTTTTTATTTGGTAATGAAATGTAAAGCTAAATAGAATTTTCATAGACTCCACATTAGTGGGCAGAGTTATTTATCAAGTATGAAAATGGAGAAGACATAATAGGAAGCTACGGTGAAGAAAAACAAAGAAGAGAGAGAGGCTTGTGTAATACTCGATAACTTCCAATAGAACCTCCTCAAAGTGACAATTCCATGAAAAGCGCAATAACTGTTTTTTGTTTTTTTTTTGGTTTGTTTGTTTTCTTTTTAATATTTCTTTCACAGAAAAGTAAAATACTGTGGTAGCATCTGCGCCTGCCATGCCCTCCCTAATATTCCAAAATAATTATATACGGAAATAAAAAAAATAAAAAAATAAAAGAAGATAAACATGTTAAAGAGGAGGAGGGAGTGGGTCAGGGTCTGACTTCCACTAACAATATTCCAACACACAAACAAATGAAAAGTAAGATTTTCAATCGAATGAAAATCCCCACTCTCACTCCCCTATTCTGGAATTCAATTATTCCTTTTCCCTTCTCTTCAAATTAAAGCTAACAAAGTTCTCTACCAACATCATCAACCCCCCCCCCTTTACATTCTTCTTTCTTCTTCTTCTTCTGTTTTATATTATATATATATATATATAAATAATATATATATACTCTTCTTGCTAATTTCATTTAATTAATCTAACCATGTATGTTTAGCGCTTTCTTCTTTAAAAAATTTTCATTAGCACCTATTCTCATTCCTCCTAATCCACGTTTTTAATCATATTATTCTTCAATTATTATAACAATTTAATTAATATGCTCCCATATGGTCCCCCTACTACCAAAACCTCCATTGTTTTGACATTGCCTTCCCCAACACTACTACCATTACCATGTCATTTCCTTTTCCTTCCTCTTTCCTGTAATCTCTCGTAAAAATCCTCCTACCCCGATACAATCATGCAATTATCAAACAACCTAACAAACCCCAATACTATGGCCGGATTCTCAACATCTCGGCATCCATCGTATCCCACGGAGATTTTGACTGCTAATGAATTTTGAGGCTGCCGTTTTCTCTTAAGACGATCATAATATCCTCGGAAAATTTCTCCCCCAACTTGGCTAGGGCTTCTCAAAAGAATACTCGATCGCTAGCTAGCTGCGCACTCCAACTTTCAGCAATTTCCCTTGTAATTCATCTGAATGTTCCACCAAATGTAGGAGTCCAAAAATCTACGGTGGTCTCATGGGTTACCGGAAAAGTGCTGGAAATGGGTACCAGACATAACCCTCGGCTCCTGAGATCAGCTTGTTTTTGTCCTTCAGGATCTTTAGACTTGTCAAGACCCTATACATTAAGATCAAGTTGGTACAATTTTTCATAAAGTACTTGATTCAAGTACAAGTAACATATATGTTATGTTCGTAAGCATAGCAACAAGGAGAATATTTTACCTGCTGCTGGTGTATGGGAGCTCCACTTTTCATGTATGGTGTGCTCAGCACCTAATTAACAACCCAATGTTCTAAATTAACAACCCCAATTGATGTATTTTCTGTAACAGTTATATTTAAAATTCAAACCGTATTTTAAACAACTTACACTGATTTGTTGATGTAGAAATTTGATATACTCAATAGCTTCAGAGAGCACGGAAGCTGTATCAGTCTGACATAAAGAAAAAATAGATGAGTAATAATCGTGATAAGAAGGTATAATGCTGTTTCATTACAGATACATAATTTATCATTATATATACATAATCTATGAATTGTGAAGATTATATACATAATCATAAAAGCAATGTTTGGAGATATTTATATATATTTACCTTTCCGAAAGGCGAAACCAATTGTTGAAGTGCAGTGATTCTGTCCCCCATCTTCTCTTTCCTTACCTGTAATATTAAAATGTATAAATATTGGAAAGAATTCTGATAAAGAAATAGCAAATTTTTGAAGAAAAAGGGATTTTATGTATAAAGTAGTACATCAATATATATATCATCATGTTGCGAAATTAATACCTTAAAGGCTGGTACGGTTGATGGCGTTTCATTTCGAGGCCTTTTAGCTGTTCCTTCACTTCCACTTTTCTTTACTGTGGTGGAACTACTGGATTTCTGTGCTTCACTTATGTTCTGCTGGGTAATGAGTGAAACCAACAACTTTAAGGTATCATATGTTGCTTCACGAATTATCTCATATTTCTTTCCATGTTATTATGTCAGATAAGTATTGAATGAATTACCTTTGGTTTTTCTTCGAAATTTGATGCAGGAAATTGTGGTTGCAAGGAAGGGAAAAAGCTGGGACGAACTTCATTCATGGAGATTGGAGGTGCATTCCAGAAAGGGGAGTTATTAGAAAAGTGTAATTGGCCATGTTTTGGAGGTGAAATATTTCTCAAGAATTGAGGAACTTTAGACCAAGAAGCCATTGATTCATTGCTAGATATGCAATAATTTCCTCCATAAGGATAAGATGTTGGTGGTTGTTGATTATCAGACACTGATAATCCTTGTAACAAAGTTGAAGGACTTCCATAATCCATTTGGAAATTAGCTGGTAATCCCTGACATGTTATAGTACTGTCGCTTGAACTTCCATGAGGACTGCTAAACTGCTGTTGATCTAACGAAAATCCCCGTGGATTCATCTGCTGCTTGTTGTAGTCATTCATGGAAGAATCGCTGCTAAGACCACTATATACTCTTTCTCTCCACTGCACTTGAGATCCAATCCCGGTTTCTTGCTGATAACTTGCACTTGAATTTAGATTCTCTTGAAGCATCGACCGAAAACTGCCCTCATGCTTATTATCTCCCCCACTTCTCCTACAACCAATAAAAAAAAAAATTCAGAAGAAGTAATTATATTAATAGGGTTTGAAGTAATTATATAGACATATAAACACGCTTACAGTAAGGCTTGGTTCCAATCCATGGCGTGTGAAGAAAGGCCTAAACCCATCATTTGCAAGTGATCACCACTAGAATCTTGGCCATGATGCAGCTTTTGGGTATCATGGAAAACAACAGAACTATCAGAAACAGAAGCAGACTGATCAACAGAAGAAGATCTTGCTTTAACATCAACAATTTCAGAAGGCCAAGAACCAAAGCTCCCTAAACTATTAAGCTGTCCCGAGGATGAAGAAGATGAACCACTACTATCAAACCTTACTCTGGATGAACCCCACCAGTTTGTGCTTGTGTTATACTCATCAGCCATGGCTACGAACACAAGCAGAAACGGCTGCAACTTGGTACAGTTGCTATGTTGGTGTTATGAAATATGATTAAAGAATCTTGATGGGGTTTTGTTTTCTTGCTTTTGGGGAGGATTTTCCTTCGTATTTCTTGAAGATTACTGTGTTTGTTTGTGTGGTTTGCATAAAAATGAAAGAAAACGGTTCGCTGCATCCTAAGGGTATTTATAGTGACCATTTGGGTTGTGTGCTGTGTTGTGCCAATCAAAGAACTAACCGGAATGTTTACGGTTGGCATTTTCTATAAAGGACGATTACGCCAAGCACAGTTCATTTTGATTTTGAATTTCTCTTTTTAATTCTCTTTTTCTATCAATTCATCACAAATATTTGTTTTTCTGAATTTAATATATATATATATATATATATATATATATATATATATATATATATATTATTGCCCAATGAAGCCATGCCAGGTTAGTGTCCACTGGTGCCTTCGCCAATCAAAACAAGGACAGCCAAGACCAGAGTTAATTTCGCTTTCGATTTTCTTTTCTTTTTTTTTTCTTTTCTGAAGAAAATGATGCTCCCTTCTTTCCATTACATTAGTTTTCTAAACTGCAGTCTATTTTTTTACAATTGAGATTTTATGTATATAATATTTTTATTTTATATTTTCATCTTATTAGTGGTTGGTTATGTACTCAAAAGTTCAATTAAAATTAAATTTTAACTATCTTTCAAATATTTTGATAATTATTAATTTGCATCATAAATTTTTCTAATTAATCTAAAACATATTTAGTAAAAAATTAAAATTTTGAAATGTTATATAAATATAAATTTATAAGTATTAAATAACTTAAATATTGCTAAATGTATATCTCTTATTCGATATATGTTTTATAACTAATCATTATGTACTTATATATTAAAATTATCTTATAATAATTTATGAAAGATGTATTAATTATTAAGATTATTGATATTTATAAACAAACATATCAAATGGTGCATGATTAGAGGGGTAAGGAATAAAATCATAAAATCGAAAAAATCAATTCAACTAATCACAAATTAATAAAATTTTGATTCGATAATGTTACATCTAAAAATTATTAACTTAACATGATTGAATATTTATATTTAATATATATATATATATATGTATATATATTATTTTATATAGTTATTTTAATGACTAAACTAAATAAATCAAATTAAATTGAAATTAAATACTTGATTGCTTTAATTTAAAACAAAATCTATGTGGATATTCATTTTATTTTGAACATGTTATTAAACTATTAAAACATTCTACTCAAATTATTTTATGTATAATATTCAAAGAGGAGTACCAATTTTAAAAATGGTAAATCAATTTGTTAAATGTGAAAAAAGGTTCATCATTAAATTCCAAAATCATTAAATCTTGTTAACTTATTTGCTATTGATTGTAGAATTATGTGGACTTATTGGTTCAATTTCATTTCTAAACATTTTTTTAACATTAACAAACAATTTCCATATTATTATATATAAAATATAATATATATATATATATATATATATATATATATATATATATATATATATATATATATGTAGAATTTCATGTTGCGTATTTACTTTTTTTATTATATTTTATATGATAGATATATATTTATCTATTTTAAATGATGGTAATTTGTATCATCTATTACGTATATTATTGCTATCAATTTTATTTATCATATTGATTATATTTATCAGTTATAGATGAAATATAAACAATGATCAACAATTAATGACATGATGATCAAACAATGATCGAAAATAACCAATGATCAACATAAAATGATTGACTACCATAATAATAATGAAAATGATAATATAATAAAAGAATAATAAAATTTAAATTTAAATTGATTTTAAGAAATAATATGATAATATAATATAATCTTTTAAGAAATAATCAAAATTGAAATGTAAAGATCACAAGGATATTCTCTTACAACAATTGTGAAAGAAATGAGATATAACATTTATGGAATATGTCAAGGAAGAGAAAGAAAGACGGTAGAAGAAATTCACCTGAAGATGAAGAACATTAAGAGAGGACGTAATTAATAAGGAAAAGATATTTAGAAATGGAAGGAGAGGACATGAGTGGGATTGATTAGATAAGCAACAAGAGACAAACGAGTCATTCACAATCACTCGTTACATGAAAATTCAAATCATCTCAACCAAATTCCAAACCATTTCAATATTACCTTAGTGGCAACGTCAACCTTGTCTCCTTTATACTGTAACGATGATGTTTGCATTTTCAATATCTTCATATTTTTACATTTTCCACCGACAATTTACTGTCAAATTTTCAAAGTTAAAAATTAGCTAAATGCATATTACACGTTACATATGTATGATAGTTTATACAATCACATATTTATCTTATATTAAAATAGTTTGTATTTAATAAATAAGATTTTCACTAATTAAATTCTGAATTTTTCTATTAAAGAAGCTTTACCATCATATTAAATAACTATTCAACTGAAAAAACATAACACATTAAATAATATCCTAATATTTAAAAAATATATAAAAAATATAGTTTCGATGGAAATGATCTTACTCTTAATTTGGAAACCAAAAGATCTAATTAATTAAAAAAGAAAAAAAATAAAAATTGAAATGAGAAATGTCTATGATATTAGGGGAAAAAGGTGATTGTAAAGAAGGATATTTTGATGCAAGTGTTAAAGTGGTCGTTTATCCAATGATGTAGGAGTAGAATGAATTTACGTGTGGTGAAAGTTCATCTTTAATTGTTTAGTCAACGATAAGATCATTTTGACCTTTGCCATAAGTCAATTAAGATGTTTACTTTACAACCTTCTACAATGATATGTGCTTCCATTCCCTTCTTTATTTTTTCCTCTATAATTTTGTTTTTTCTCCTAACAAAGTTGGGCCACTCCCAATTATCTTTCCTTAACTCTCATTTTAATGTTACAAAAATCATATTAATTGAGAGAAAAATGCTTATTAAGTTTGTAGCTTGTAAATAAATAATAAAACTTCGATAAATTAAAAAAATTAACATAAAATGTTATTTTGGATTATGAAAAGTTGGGTTTTGTTAATAATATATATATATATATATATATATATATATAAGCTTAAATTAAGATAATTAAATAGAAATAGTAATGATGAATGGAAAACTAGACCTTGGTAAAGTCCCACTCTTTGATTAAAGAATGAAATTGAGCTAGACTTTGACTTCTAGGCCAAATTTTAGAGCATTAATTAAGTTATGAAATTCAATTACCGAATTATTAGAAGATGTGATGGTTTAGAAAACCAAATGAATTCTTGATGAAAATCACATAGTTTTTGACAGTTTTTACCACCAAGTCAAATTTTGCTCAAGAGAATTGCAGGATGCACTAACTTCAAATCCACCATAACAAAGAATACTTAACTTCGCTTTTATCAACATTTTAATGTTTTGTTTTATGGATTTTTACTTAATTATCATATTTTAAAAAATATTTATGAAGATTACAAATTTGAAAATGCATTTCAAAAATCTACTTCAAAATCTTGTATTTTATCTTTTGTTTTTATATGTACAAGTTTTTCAAAATCAAACCATAAAAATATTTTGAAAAAAATAAATGACTTTTATAATTAAAAATCTTGTAAATATTGCATATACATATATATATGTATATGTATATATAAGGAAAAATATTTTAAATAGGGGATTATGCACATGTTTACATCAAAATATACATATAGAAATTGACAAGCACTATAAATATGTTGAGCCTTAAATATCGAAAAGAAAATAGATTTTGGAAGCATTACTCTGTTTTGACTTTGTGGAGAAGGAGGTGGTGGAGGAAGGATGAGGTGATGGTGATGGCTGTGGCGGTGGAAGGGGAGGCGGTGGCTTTGTTGGTGGTGGTGGTGGAGAACAGGAAGGCGGAGGGGGAGGAGGAGAATGGTAGGATAATAGGACTACTAATTACAGAAGAGAGGAAGAATGTATGACTTTGAAAACAAAAGTCAACAAGAGTGGGGTCCACGCGGCGTGCAAGCGTGGGAAGACAGTTGGGTCCCACTTTCTACGGAGACCCCTAACTCAGAGTCAGAGCCATGAAAGCGACTTTCAGTAAATTTTCTTTGATTTTTATTCTTTTTCTCATTAAAAGGAAAAAGTTAAAAAATAGAATTTTCATTCTTCAAATCATCTAATCATTTGGACTACATTTGTTTCACACGTACTTATCCCCCACTTGTCCTCCTTCCTCCAAATCTTAACCAACTTTCACCCATTTAATAAATTAATTAAATCCAACCCAACTCATCTCAATCTATTATTCCTATAATATTCAATCTGATATTAATTTTATAATCATATTATGGTTATTTTTATTTTCTATACCATAGGTTTTAATTATTTAATAAAAATTCATATATTTACTAATAGAGATTCAAACTAAATTATAAATTAATACTATAATTATGATAATTTCATTAATATTTAATAATTTTTTTTCTATAAAATTAAGGATGTTCTGAAATGAATAGATCTCATTCAACATGTTATTAAAGAACTATAGAGGCATGTATTAAATAGAAACCAACGTGTATTATAATGGATAAAATGGTGGTAGTTGGCAAGTGGGGGGAAGTGTTCAAGTATGATACATGAATTCATATTGCAAGAACCTGTTATCATCCAATCAACACTCAAAATGTATTCAGACACTCCTTATTATATAGTTTCAACGTGAAAATTAATTAAAATACCTCAATATTAATCATTAAACTCATTGCACTTGTACATTTCGTCTTCCACCAATTATATCTCTATTGCTTCATAATCACATCCCGTAATTGTTTTTAAACATTTTAATTATTAATTCAAACACTTCTTTCCCAATCCAAATCAAATTTTGTTTCCATCAAACCCTAACAACGCTATTACATCTCAAGATTCACCTTAATCAATCCTGTTCTTTGTACCTCATCATGATTTTTAATCCATTTTTTAATATTGAGATTCTTTGATATTTTGGAATTGACAGGAATATATAAAACTATTCATCATTTCTTCTTATAATTCTATCTTAATCAGCCTATAATATGTTCCAAATTTCTGTCCAGTGTACAGACAATGATCACGGAGGATCAACCCTCAGCATGGTTGGAAGAATTTATTCTCGGGCCATGGAATCTTGGGGTAAAAAGGTCGTTCATATCTAGGTAACGTTTGAATTGCTGGGTACGTCTTTCGTACTTAAGAACTTTCTGTTTCTATAATAATATTTAACCTTTTATGGAAAAAAGAAAATTATAAGACTTAATCCAAACTAAATTTTTAATAATTATAAATATAAATGAAATCACTCATGACATAATATAATTATATGTTATCACACTTCATAATTTTAAAAAATATAATTTAATTAAAAAGTAAGAAAAATACTCTTAATTAAAATTTTTTAAAATTAAATAATTTATATTAAAAATGATAATTCATTTTGTGTATAAGTTTTGTAATATATTTGGATTAGAAAAAAAGATGGAGGAAATTGGGATGGCAGTAAGCTCAGGAATGCAAATGACGTCATAGTGCTCTAAGCTTGAGGTGTGAATGCAGACAAAAACTTAGACGAAGTCTTACTCAGTAAGTGGTGACTTCCATGTGTTTAATTATATATATATATATACCACTCAGTGGACAAAATAAAAGGCAGCGACCATAACAAGTTCTTCCTTCAATTATGTTTCTGTTTTTCTATATATTATTTAAATTAATAAAATAATTATTTTTATCTTAACTGTAGTTTTTATATTCTTTTAAATTGATATGATTTAAAATTAAATTTTTTTTTATTTTTTATTCATTTAATTTAAGCAGACAGGTGTTTTTAGTAATAATGCATGAAGTATATTAAAGAAATCGTCAATTGTGAAGGTCATTTACATCATTAAAATTTTTAATTTTATTAAAAATAGAATTAAAATTTTTAAAATAAAACATACCTAGATTTTATCATGCGAAGGTGACTCTATACCCAAATTATATATCTTCCTCATTCCTATCGAAAAAAAGATAAAAAAAAAATCAAGAAAGAATTTAATATGATTATTTTTAAATAATTTAAAGTTAAACTTTCTTTTCACATTATTGTGAATATAAAAGTAATGAAAAAATTGGATTTAATAATCAAAGATTTTTGCAGAAATTAAATTACATATGAATTAAAATCATAAAATATAATTTCATAAAATATAAATTATGATTTGAACAAGATAGGTTTTATATAAAGAAAGTATGGATGGAGGTGCGGATGTGAAATCTTCCCTAAATAACATTTCAACAAGTCAACCACACATTCTGTTTTCCAACGGCCAAAATGCCTAAGCACTAGTGGTTCCATGGAGCAATTCCTGACTTTGGATTTATCATCCAGAATAATATAAACTGGAGGATGGCATCACCTATTTCACTTTATATTATTTTATAATACAATTATGATGTTAACAATAAGGATGAATTAAGGCATTAAAAATTTAAGATTATTATGTAAATCTATAAATATCAGATGTATAAATCATTGACTATCTTTGTTGGAGAGATCACAGAAATGGGACATGTTAGTCTGCCAAGTCAAATGAATTCTAACCATTTAATTAATAATTTAGCCAACAAATATAATTTTGGAGATTGACTACAAGGAGTAGAAAAAGGGGTTATGTCTGACAGCAATTTCAATGGCTCATATGTCTTCCAATAGTTTTTGACTTGGAATTTCTTAGCCAATTGCCCTTCCTTTTTAGATTTTTTTCTCCTTTTCTTTATTCATTGTCAAGAGAAAAACACATATGCTTCTATCAACAAGGTTTTTTTTCTTATAAACCAACACCTAAAATGTTAATAAATTTATTTTTATTTGGAGAGCATTTGTATTAATTTATAATCTGCTCATACTAATTTTTGAGCTCTAAAATAAGTTGTAATTATTTGTTGGATATGATTTAAAAGCTTATATGTTCGGCCATAAATTAAAAAGAATAAATTAGATGAAATGAGTTTAAATTTTGATCAAATATTTTACTATCTTATGGTTATTTTAATTATAAATTTCATGATTTATTCTTATTTTAAATATTATAAAAAATCTCATTTAATAGATTTTTAATATTCATCAAATTATAAAATTAAGCTTATAACATAAATTAAATATATTATAATAATTTCATAAAGAATTAAATTGATGCACATCTTTTTTTTTAATTATTTTAATAATAAATCTATTTATAAACTAATGACTTCATCAACTTAATTTATCAATCATCCATAAATATTTTTAATAAAAAACTTAACTAAATGCTCGACTCCTAAACTAATATTTATGAACTAAATGAAACCCTCTGTTAGGTAAATATATTAACATGGTTAATAGGTAAAGTCAATCAGTGAGTGGTTGATTTCATAAGATATTTTAGTTATAGTCAGAAATATCATACTAAAACCCAATAAGGAATATTGATAATAAAAAGAAGAATTTCTCATTATTCACTTAACTGTAGACAAAGAGTTTGAATTTAATCAGATGGCTTATTACCTAAACAGATAAAACACTATAAAAATTGCTTTAGTAATGCTTGGCTCTCTCCCACATAATACACCCATTAAACATTTGTTTTAATTATATATTTTTAAAATTATTTCTCTTATTTATAAATTAATTTTCATCAATGAAAAAATGCCTACTGTATGTACTTGTCATGTATCATATGGTTCATTAAAAGTAACAATTAATATAATAATAATAATAATAATAATAATAATAATAATAATAATAATAATAATAATAATAATAATAATAATAATAATAAATGGCCTTTTTAATCATAAAAACCAGCTAAATATTCTACTTTTGTATGGTGGACTCTAAAATATGGAAAATAGACAAACGACCACTTGCAACCCCTTTTAAAAGTAGGCTGCCCAAATAGATAAAAGAGGAGATTATATAGATACATACATACATATACACACATGTAACCATAATTCAATCATATCAATGTTTTTTTAAAGAAGGGAGATTATGATACATGGTTTCTTATTCCAGTAAGATGTTGTAGTGGAGGAGAAAGTGGTGTAATGACAAGATAAAAACGATTTATTTAATATTTAATTTGGAATTAGTAGTTGACACACTCAAATCAAAATAATATAAATTTATATAATCATTCAATAAAAAAAAGAATAATAATAATAATAAGTAATTAATAGAACAATCAGTACTTCTTCCAAAGCCCCTCCACTTTCCATCTTCCTTAAATAATCTCATCATTTTTCTCATTTCATTTTTAGCTCTTTAATTATTATTTGTATTATTAAAATGATAAGTAAATTATAATTTAGAATAATAAGAAAATGTGTTAAGAAAATATTATTTAAGTAGTTGTTGATATATATTATCTATTTAAGAGGAAATAAAAAATATTGAATGTATAAATTATTTAATAAATTTAATTATTAAAGATTTTAGAATAATAAATTTCTTTTAGAGTTAGAACCCTAGAAAAATGCGAAGAGTCATTGTCTTGGATAATTTTAAAAAATCTTCCATAAAAAATTAGTTAAAAAGAAGCATAAACAATCCACATGACAACATCTCTTTATCATTGACCTGTTTGAATTATAGGGTTTAAAAATAATAATAAAAAGAATGAATTTGGAAGGCGGAAAAAGACTGTTTATAATAATATATAAAAAAGTTCAAAGAGATGATGATGATGATGGAGAGTAAGTGAATAAAAAGAGAGGGGAGGAAGTGGGTTTATGTCCTGTCCTCAAATTGGACAATAACTTTGGTTCATATGCTGTTGTGTAGTAGTCGTAGTAGTAGTTGGGGTTGACATACTTCTCGACTTTCCTTCTTCTTCTTCTTATCATTTTCATCCATTTAATATTTCCTACCAACACATCCACAACTTCTTATTTATTTATTTATTTCAAGATTAATTATTTTTTTTAATAACATGGGTTTGATTTGTAATTCTTGTCTTTGCTCGGCTTCTATTGCTTTTTATTGATTTATAATAAAAATATTTTACTTGGAATTTTATTAGATTTTTGTACTCTGCATTTAGCATTTAACATCAAAATCTACATCTATATTACCCTTTCCATAAATATGAAATAGAAATTTAAAAAACTTATATTATTTGTCATCTTTTAATTTACTCTCAAGGATTTCTCTAGATGTAACATCAACATAAAGATGAGATGATGCCATAAGGGCAAACATTCCGTGGATTCTTTTTTATTTATTTTGATTATGGTATTCATGTTCCTGTATTCACATATATACTAGAATTTCTTTTTAATGTTTGTTAGATAATAATATTATTTATTCGAGTTATTTGTTAGTCATTATATAATTTAACAAACATAAAATAATAGATTATTAATAAGTAATAATTATTTCATTATTCTTTACATGCATAATAATATGAATATACCATCTAATAGAATTGGATAATCTATTAACAAAATATATTACCTCTATCCTAAAAAATAGATTTACTATTAATTTCACTAAAATTAAGAAAAAATAATCAATTTTATTTGAAAATCTAAATTTAAATATATTCTCATACTTTAATTATTAAAGAAAAAAATATTTTACTTTATTGTTAATCATTTTTTTAATTTTTAATATTTAACTATAATGGTAAACTATTTTACTATAATGACAAGTGGATTATAATGGTAAGTGGATTGTCATTTGCGACAACTAAAAAGAAAACTGTGCTGTAAATTTGGAAGAGAGGGAGTAATGGAATTGTAAATACGTATAAACATAAAATTGATCATTATTTTCTAGTATTTAGTTAATAATAATATATTAATTTAATTTAATTATAATAAAACTTTACATTTGCTTTAAGATAAAGTCAATATTTAGGTAAAATTACTTTTTATGTTGAAATATACTTTTTTTTTCCTATTACTATATTCTTATATCATATTTATAAAAGAAAAAGCAATTATATATGTATTTCCATAAGATAAAACAAATAAAATTTCTTTCTAAAAGGGAATAGAGTTACGTAAAAGTTTCCTTAAGGTAATTAGAGATTCACACTCAAGTGTAAAGATAGAAGGGACCTTAGCTTGATCCATCATTAAACAAAGATAAAAGTTAATCTTAGTGATCTAATAGTGTCGGGTGAAAAATTATTACTCTATATAATTCAAGCATTTTAAACTCTTCCTATACCATAATTACAAGTAGATATGATCTATTGTCAATAAGGAAGTAATTAACAAACATACAAGAGTATCTTGTATTTTCATTTCTTAATTCACATTTTCTCTTCAAATATTAATTTTTTCAAACATAAACCTACAGTTCTAAATATTTTTTCAAACAAAATCATTTTGATATGGAACTAAAATTCCAAATTCATTAATCCTAGATTAGAAATTTAAAACACTTAATTAAATTCTTAAAGTTCAAGAAGTTCTAAATCAAATATTTAAGTTCAAGTGATCATTTCAAGTTCAACCTCAAGATCCAATTTGCATAAAAATTTTATATCATTAAGTCCTACGTAATTCCTAAGTGAATCATCATTTATTCCCACCTTCCACATTAAATTTTACATTTTATGTGCTTTTGGATGATTTTCTAGATTTTTTGACATTCTGTTAGAAATAGTTATATTGAAAATATAAATATATGCAATAAATAATAAACACGTGTATTGAAATATAAACACATCATTGAATTGTAAAAACATGTTCAAAATCAAATACATGTGATGCACATGTGTTTCTTTAGCTTTTGCTAATTTTTGAAATTTCAACCAAACTTGTCTATATTTGATTTTCTTTATGGATTATTATCCATTAAAAACTCATTTTCTTATTTAATAATTGATATATAAAATTAATTTACATCACATTTAGATTTATATGTATTTAAGAAAACCCTCAACATTTTTCATGCATCATATGCATTGTTTTAGGCATCACGTCTCTAAATTCAGTCACCACTTCCTTGATTGATGAGGGACACTGTAAGATGCTCTCTTCCTCAGATAGCAGTGGGACTACAACATAAGTTGGTTCTCCATGTTTTACTCCCTTCTTTAACTGTAAAGCTGAAAGTACCTTCTTTTCATAAATGGGGCTCATCGTCACCGGGATTACACATGGTCTATCTCCCATTAGTAATAAACAATTCACAGCTGGGACTGGCATAGCCCGACTCTTCTTCAGGAAGTACATACCCAACACCAAATCAAAATCATCCATCGGTGCAACAGTAAAATCTATTTTCCCCGTCCAAGGTCCCATCCGACATAAAACTTCCTTAGCAATGCCTGTGGTCTTGACAGCAGCCGAGTTTACTGCCTTTAATTTTCCACTATCTTCTTGCACATGCACTTTAGGCGAGGTGTCCAAGAATCAGCAAGAAAGTTATCAGTGGCTCCCGTATCAACTAGAGCTCTGAGGGTTTTTCCGTTCAGCATAAAATCCATATACCTCAATCCCCTCTCAGTGGCACTTTTGTTAACCATATTCTGTCTCTCAAGAGCACCCAAGAATTGAAGGACACCCACCATTGTCACTTCATTCTGTTCATCATCTTTCTCCTCTACTCTATGCTCCTCTTTGTCATTAATGGCCCTCAATGCACTCAAAGCAGCCTTATGAGGGCATTCAGTTACTCGATGTGGATCACTGCAAAGAAAGCATTTTATACCCCCTGGTTTTCCCGATGTAGAATTTACGGCTCCCTGTGGTCAAGACTCTCTTATATTGAAATTTCATGAAGGAAAACTAGTCTTGCTTCCCATCCCTCCTATTATCGGGGTTCTTCGGTTGAATCTTGAGGATAGGCTATTGGATCCATTATTCCTTTCCGCACTCCAAGCGAAGGGTTTACCCCATCTATTATCTCAACCATCATTAGTCCCAAAAGAAGAGAACTTCCTTTTTGAGGGATTGTCAGTGTAATCATCCATACTTTCTGCAGCGGTAATGACCATTGCCAGATCTTTCACTCTTTGCCGCTGTAATTCATTCTTTACCCATGGCTTCAGCCCCTCTAGGAATCTATACACCTTATCCGCTTCCGCCATATCTAGAGTGTCTAGTATCAATGCAGAAAAACTTCGAACATACTCTCGAATGGAAGAAGTATATCTTAGTTCTGCTAACTTCTGTCTTGTATTGTAGGCTACATTCTCTGGATAGTATTGAGCTTTCAAGGAAGTTTTAAATTCTTCCCAAGTGTTGATAACACACTTCCCTTCCTTGATCTGCTCCTTCTTAGTCCTCCACCAAATCTTAGCATCATCACTAAGATACATAGGTGTAAGTAGCAAGCGTTGTGCCTCGGAAGTAATCTTTGTTGCTTCAAAATATAGTTCCAGGTCAAACAAGAAATTATCGACGACCTTTGAATCCCGAGCTCCATTAAACAACTTTGGCTCGGGAATCTTGGCCCGTGAGAATCCTCCCCCTACCTCTGATCGGGTTCCACCCTCAGTTGTTTGACCACTTACCTTTTCCTTCAACTCTTGTATCTCCTTCTCGAGTGAGTTATATGTAGATTGGGCATCATCCATCCAAGCTGCCATGGCTTTGTTGTCATCGATGACATCCTTCTCAAGGCTCTCGATGTCAACCTTTGACAGTGTTGCCTCAACCTTGGTCACTCGTATTTCAACATCCCTCAGGATAAGAGGCCTCAGGCTCTATTGGCCTCACCTGGGGTTAAATTAGAAAGCCATTGTTCTACCACTATAGAACAGCTCAAGAATTTATCGAATAGTTCCGCTCGGGCAATCACAGCCTGGAACAATTTAACATGTGATGATACTACATCATCACTTCCTGTCCCTCAAGTTACCACAACTCCGGGAGCTTCCAATTGGGAACCAAGCACCTCAATGCAAGCTTGTCCCAGTTTCTCATTGTGCACTTCTCCCACAACTTTCTCGAGTTCTCTCACCCGAGTTTCTAACGCCTCAATGCATGCTAGCCTGTTATCTTTATCTTTAGCCATTCCATGCCTAGACTTTCACAGCCTAAGCTCTAATACCACGTGTCACGGGTCAAGTTCAAGACAATGCTTATGGACTCGTACGGCGCTTGTATTCGGACACTATCTTCAACAAGCCAGCCGATTAATTACACCTGCAAGCATAAAAGGAGGTTAGCTCCTGTATAAAACATTGTCACAAGTTTGGGACAAGCACATCTAGGCACATCACAAACAAGCATCACATGTAGCATAATATTCATCCCACAATCACAACAAGGAAATACATAGCATTGGCACATAAAAGAACAACAAGACATGGATAAATAAGGCTACTTTTATCATTGATAAACACTAGATCACAAATAATTGATTTACATACTCTATGACTAGCTTTTTGGGAATAACAACAACATATATTCCTTTCAATCCTGTTCTACCCATTCTCTTTTTACATTACAAACCCTATCCATCACAATAGCAACTTTCAGCGTTCAATAAGTAATTTTGTAAGCAATGTTTGGAGGTTTTATCGAATAAGTTTTGGGGTGTGTAATATATTGTTGGAAAGCTCTTTGAGTATAGTTTTCAATGGTTTAAAAAATTATTTAATTTCAAGGTCATTTTTTAGGTAAAAGTCTTATAAAATGATAAAAGGTCTAAAAACGTAAAATGTTTTGTGTTCAAAAGTGGTTAAAAAGAGAAAGAATTTTACCTATAACTTGGTATACGTTGAAATATTTCTATGTTACTAATTTTATCCTTAAATTATATGTTTATTATATAAGTATATATATATTTAAGTATGATATTAATGGAACAATCTTTAAGAATCCTTTACGATTGCTTAATTGTGTTAAATCATAGACTTACCTGTAAGATGATTGAAAAGAAAGCAATGTGTTGTGAATCTTTATATGAATAGTTTCTTTTATTAAGTATGGATATTTTATAATGTTATAGGTGTTTTGAAGGAAGATTTACAAGTACCATCAATGGGTTTGGATAAGGGGAAGTCCATTATAGGTTTGTGCTTTCCTTTTCATGACCTTATCTAAGGTCTTGAACCGATGGTCATATATTTAATGTTTATGCTATTCCTGTTATGAACCCATATAGGGTCCTTAAATGATATGAGTTAGTTGACTACTTGGTATAGCAAAGTAAAGAGTTTATGTTATGAATGGAACAGTGTGATCATCAATGCATCATTTATGCATCATATCATGAAACATCCATACATTCAAGCATGCAAAGATTATCATGACATGATAGAGAAGTTATAAGGTGGAAAAGAGAAAGGAAAAGAGATGTTACAGAAAAAGAAATGTACTGGGTCATACAGTTATATTGAGAAATGGCCTCCTATGGGAGTTGAGCACCGGTACCTAAAGGGACCCAGTATGAAAAGGAATTGCATGCAATATTCAAAATGTGATAAAAGAAAATATAAAGAGATAGAGGGAGAGTGCATAACATGGATGGAGATTGATGGAGAAAAGGTTATAAAGCATACATTATATGACGATTATCATTCACATACGATTCTCAAAAGCATACATTATCATTCACATATGATGATTACTTATATGACGATTGATGGAGAAAAGGTTATAAAGGATGGTAAATGGTGATGTATGAATACGATTGAATGTTTTAGTTATGAAATTGAAATGTTGTTAAGCATTGAGTGGCTATGAATGTTTTTAATGTTGTATCATGATTTGAATTGATATTATTTACTCATTTTATAGCACTACTGAGTTTTATACTCAACATTTATCATTTGATGAATGCAAGACCTAGTTTAGTCGGGGAGCGATAAGAGTAGCTGATCTACAGTTGGCTAAGGTTGGGTCTTTTGTAAAGCCCAACCCTAGAGGCCGGCGAACATTAGCAAAATTTGTTATATGCGGAACACATAACACTACATACCATGTACATCATGTAAAAAAACCATATATCTCCAAGCCTCCATTTTAAAAATCACTTTGCTTCTTTACTCAAAAGTGATTTTCTCCCAACTTTAACACTCAAGATCTATCACTTCTTCAAAAATGGCCAAAATTAGGATGTAATCGACACTTTAAGACCTAGAATCAGTCTTAAGCTATGCTCTACCCAAGCATACAACCCATGATCTTTACTATAGAGCTTCGTACGGTCAGCTAATCACTGAAATATTTACCATAGATTCCCATAAGTCCCAAGCTCCTCCTAAGAAGGTAAGTTTCTCATGTTTTTGTTTGATTTTTTGGTTTTTTAAAAGTTGAGTTTGGATGCATTTTTTATGTGTTTAGGCTAGTGTTTGACTTGGATTTAGTGCTAGGATTATGCTAAGCTTAGGATTACATATGGTTATTGAAAGGTTTTGAAGAAAAATGGCATTTTCAAAATGGGTTTCACTATGTATTATGCACATAGCACTATATGCTTTGATTTTTGCTGAGTCTGTCACTGATTGTGTGTGTTGATCTTATAGATCATGGTTTACAAGTTTAGGTTATTGCCAGAGCCCAAGATTTTACATGGATTACCGCTTGGCTTTTGTCATATGTAGGCATGGTGTGTATCACGTCGGAGGCCTTACTACACCATGGATGAGTTGAGGGAGCATCTCAATGATTTAACTTAGGATCAGGTAAGAAGAAAGTAATTTTATTTGCATAAAATTAAATTGAAGTAATTTAGA
Organism: Dalechampia spathulata; assembly: GCA_948192965.1. NCBI lineage: Eukaryota > Viridiplantae > Streptophyta > Magnoliopsida > Malpighiales > Euphorbiaceae > Dalechampia > Dalechampia spathulata. The sequence goes on from CANYBF010073265.1 coordinate 24,015, forward strand.
TAATACCTAAGCAGGTGTTTGACTATTTATTGATGCTATTGGAATAGGTGCGCCCCTATCCTTAGGATAACATGTTCCCATATTCCTGAGTACTTGACCAACTCATCTTGTAAAGATGAGTGCCACATACTATTGAAGAGCCCTAAGTGTTGTCTCTTCTATCTAGATGAGCATATCGTCGACTAGCAGCTAGGGCCAGAAGGATATGTGGAGCTTGCTGCACCACCACAAGCTATATTATAGGCATTATATACTGACATAAACCTAGAGGTGATTGCTATGTTGATTAGCATTAGTGGGTGAGAGCGCTTGTCAGAGTCACAAGTGGACTACCAGACCTTCATTTAGATACGGCTACTAGAGACTGTTGAGTTATCTACATGCAAAGGCCAATATGACAGAGCAAGCATATATGGTGGTAAATGCAACACTTTTAATGGCGGAGGTAGACATCGTGGTTCACCAGTTATTGATAATTCTTGAGGTGCAACACCTCGAAGAGCTTATTTAGTGCTGTATTTAGAGCAACCATCGAGATTAAAGCCTTGCACTCTAAATGTGCTTTTTAGATATGAGCATTCATAGAGCTTCATTGAGGGTCAACTGATATGGCATCAGAACCCGTTGATCTACACTTATGATGAGCTTGACTGCCCATATGAGACATCCTTCTCAGTATCAATGAAGGATAAGATCAAGTTTGAGTTACTAAATATAACTTATATAAGTAGATGAAGTGCATTAGTATGCTATTAATTTTGCTGATCTGACATGTGTTTGACTTGTGTAGGTGCCTTGGGATACCATGGCTAATGCTACAAGATTGTTAACGGGACTGCACTGCTACCACAACTCTAAGATGTAGGATGTCTAGGTAAGCACCTATTATGATTATGTTCATGATGTTTATGCATAGATGCATGACTTATACGCCTATATGTTTATATTAATGTAGACAAGCCAATGCTCGAAATGAGAGGAGAGAGATCGCTATGCTCCGATGACTGAGTAGATAGGCAGAGAGATTACTTGATTGATAGTGCGCTTGGAGAGGTACAACATTGAGGTCCCTGATAATCCTAATTCAGATGAGGATCAATCAAGAGATGATGATGCTTAGGGCAAACATGATGTCAGATTCCATATGCATGGTGTCAAAACTCTATAGCTTCTATGTTAGGATATAGGATAGAGTAATGCAGCCTAGCATGAAGGCCTAGTACACTTAGGCCATTGTGTACGAACATTAAAAACTACTAACTGCTTGAACTTTGTATCTTTTGGATTAAATAGTGAAAACCTAAAATGTTTGATTTTGTTACTCTATTGCAAGAATAACATGCATTATGCTTCTTTGTCAAAACATAACTCGTTTATTCTTCCATGTAAGAATAGATCATGACTCAGCAATCACTTTTTGCTTTCGTACCCTTTCCTGCTAGTGGGGAAACATTAAATGGAGTCAACTGAGCAATTTTGGACTCCATTATCTGAAGACCTTCCAGCAAGTCTCTATCAACACTGCTTTTCTACACTTTGCTATGCAGTTCTGGGATCTAGTGGCTCATATCTTTCAATTTGGACACGTGGAGATGTGTTTGATGTATGAGGAGTTCGTTGCTATCTTTGGAGTCACATGTAGCATGACAATGATGCTGATAATATTGACACCTACTAGAGAGGCTTGATAAGGGCATTTGACATTAGCCTTATAATAATGAGGTCATTGTTGACTATAGAGGCTTTATAGATCTTACTGCTATCTTCCGACTATGTAGCCATAAGCTGGTGATTACCTTTTTATGATTGAGGGTAGTAGGATTCAGACTGTTGGTACATTTTCTATTTATCAACTCATCCGACTATAGGGATCTGATGATTAGTCCGATGATAGACCAAATAGAGCAAGGTTAGACCCCTTTTCCGATGATCGTGACAGACACAATTCGGGGGCTGGATAGAATGAGGTGGGGTCATTCTGAATACCTTAGTGGTAGTCTAATTTTGCTCCAGATATGAATTCTAACTTACCTTTGTAGGTTTTCAACTTATAAAAGCTATATTATGCTTAATTTTTGCATGAGTTACCTCTTATGAGATTTTCAGCTCATTGGACCACTGATTTTGCTTTGGACCCTAACTTTTGCTTGAAATACCCCCTTAGGTTTTTATCTTAGCAAGTCACTCTAATTTTTGCCTGAGCAGCCTTCTACAAGGTTTTCAACTCATTGAGCTTTTATTCTTGTTTTATTTTATTTTTTTACAGATTTAGCTTCAGGAGAAATTGGGGATCTTAGCACCATCAACGTGTGATCCATAAAGGTATGCACCTTATTACCTTATAAGGAGAGGCTACATCTTTGGTGAGGTAAGGACATTGATATTTAATGGCTGGGTCGAGTGGATGGGATCCATCCTTGAGAGCGAGGTCAGGTGGACTTGTCCTTGGTGGCATATCTAGCATATGATTGTGAGGATATACATAGAATGTATTATATTATCGACATTCAGGTGTTACACTCACTATAGTATAGCGAGAGTTTGTCGTTAGTATGATTATAAACAAATTATCCCTCAACTGATGGGGTTTGATGGAGGATGATTACTGTCTTACTTTTTAAAGTACACGGACAGGACCTGGCCTCATTGTAAGATCATGTCGGTAGAGATTCCTAGAGCTAGATCTACTCTAGATTATGAATATAAGTTATGAGTGTTGTGCCATACTTAGGATTTTGTATTATAAATAAACCTTTAAGCAAAAAATTGTATGCAATAAAAGAAAGACAGTGCTTTATGTTTGAAACTAGTATTACTTATGGCTAAGTTTATGAACATATGTTCCATTTGTATTAATCATATTAAAACATTTGCATAAAAAAATGTTAAAAATGGCACAGAAGTTCCCCAATATACATTATACTTAACCTTTATCATTGACCAGTCCCTTGTGAGATTTTCTAATCAATTATTTTGATGCTCTCCTTTTGCTTTTAAGAGCTCTAACTTTTGCATGAGTCATCCAAGTGGATTTTTAATTCATCAAGCAAGGATTTTTTATTTTATCTTAACTTCTATATAAGCTGCCTATGCATGTTTTTAGCTCACCAAAGTTTTATTTTTATTTTTCTCTTCTTTTTACCTTTTGCTTTAGACTAAATATTTCTTCAGCCGGTTGAGGTTGACAGGTTTGGAGAACTCATTGCCTTTTAAGTTTGAAATATGGACAACACCTTTAGAGAAATCTTCTTAACCAGGAATGAGCCCTCCCAGTTTGGTTTGAACTTTTCACGAGGGTCATAGATAGCCAATCTGACTTCCTTTAAAACTAGATCACCCTCCTGTATAGTAACAGGCTTGACCTTCTTGTTAAATGCATCACCATGCACTTTTTATAGAACTGTAGATGATAGAGAGCCTTCAGCCGCTTCTTATTAATAGCAACCAGTTGTTCATATCTGGCCTTCTTCCACTCAGCCTCTAGCAATTGAGTTTCTAGAATAACCCAAAGTGACTTTAGCTTCACTTTAACTGGCAATATGGCTTATGTCTTGTAAACCAAAGAATAAGGGCTAGCACTCATAGAACTCCGTACAATGGTTCTATAACCCTATAAAGCAAGTGGCAACTGCTTATGCCAATCTTTGTAAATTTGCATTATCTTGGCCAAGATCCACTTGATCATCTTATTGGCCACTTCTACTGCCCCATTAGCTTAAGGGTGACATGGAGAAGATTGATGATGCTCGATCCTATATTTCTCTAATAAGTCAAACACTTAGCCCTAGAACTGCACTCCATTATTAGACACTAAGTTATGTAGTACCCCATATTAGCATATAAGGTTCTTCTCTATAAACTTAGTAACTTGATTTACCTCTAGTTTACTGTAAGATTTGGCCTTCATCCACTTAGAGAAGTAATTAATAGTTACTAATATGTATCGATGCCCATTAGAAGCATTAGGATGAATCTCACCCATAATATCAATTCCCCAAGCTGAGAAAGGCCATGGCATCATTAAATTCTACAATTTAATTAGTGGTACATGACTCAAATCTCCCTAAAACTAGCACTCATGATATTGCCGCAAAAACTATACGTAACTTGTCTCTATGGTAAGCTAGAAATACCCTTGTTGTAGGATCTTTTTGTACAGAGCGAATCCATTCATGTGAGGCCCGTAAACACCAGTGTGCATTATTTGCATGACTGTTTCAATGTCCTTCCCTAATATGTACCAAAGTCATAGACCATCAATCATTCTTCTATAAAGAATACCCTGATGCCAGGTATAGTTGCTTACTAGCCTCCATAAAGCTAGCTTATCAATCTTATTGGCTTCCTTCAGATAAACACCATTTCTCAGAAAGTTTATGATATCAGCATACCATAGAGTCTCATTTTACCGGTCTAGCATTATAACCCATTCTCCTTCATAGTAAGGAATCCTTGATTGCTCGATGAACACAGGCTGAACTTGATACTATGATTGCTCACATACTAAAGCCAGTGTGGCCAAGGTATCAACTATCTGATTCTCATCATGTAGAGTATGAATAAACTTACATAAGCTAAAATTACAAATTATGAGTCTCATGTATTCAGCATAAAGCTTGAGCCTTTCTTTTTTGACATCCCACTCAACTGTGGATTGGTGAATGACTAACATCAAATCACCAAGCCTGAATAAACATGCTTTCTATTAAGCTATATTATTGGTAATTAAAAAGCTCAGCCACTTTAAAAGCATAATTAATTCACCTTCAAGAGTGATTAGCAATAGGTCCCCCATTTGATGATGAAAGTTATCTTCATCTTGTCAACAATAGCCATGAGAATCTGATTGTACCTAGAAAACCCATCAGCAATCGAGTACATAGCACTAGCAGCTGTATTATCGACTAACATATCAACATAAGGCAAAGGAAAGTTATCATTTCAATATACTTTATTTAGATCATTGTAGTCTACGCAGACTCTAACTCTACCGTCTTTCTTGGAAACCGGAACCACATTGGCCAATCATTCATGGTAGTCAACAACCTCAAGGAACTTTGCATAAAAATTTTAGCTAAAGCTTAAACTTCTGAGCCCATTTTAGCTAAAGCTGGTGCAACTTCTACTTAACTAGTTTGAACTCAAGTCTGATCAAATTTTATGTTCCGTTGTAGTTCTGTTGACACTCAACATGTCTTCATAGTTTAGAGCAAAGACTTCTATATGATATTACAATGCTCTGATGATTTCTATTCTCTCATTAAGGGTTAAGTCAGATACAATCTAGAGAGGACAATGCCTATCATTTATGCCAATGTTAACATTTTCTATGCATGATACATTAATTTCAAAAATGCTTATGTAATGCTCAGGTTCATACACAATGCCATCAGAATACATATCATAAACATAAGCAAAACTACTTTTCATTGCATTAAATTTTGAAAAGATTACATTATCATCAAAAAGTACAGAGATAGGGATGTCATCATCCTCATACATAATCTCATCAAAAGTGTTATCTATTAAGGTGGTGATGTCCTTATAGACCTTCTGAAGAAGAAGATCACCTAAATCTAAACTCTACAACTTGGACTCTAATGCGATAACTGTAAAGAGTTCTGGCTTGAGGTGTGAGATTAGTAATTTCATCAAAGATCTGAAAAGCAACTTCAAGATTGATGGAGAAAGAAGTGGTAGCAACCTACTTAGATGCTATCAAAGTTGATAAATCACATACATCACCAAAGATAGCAAATCGCTAGTAGAAGAAGTCATCCGAGTTAGGCAACTCGGGAGTACAATCATGTTGCATCTCCCCCTAGATAAAGGCAACCATCTTGTATTCTTTTATCTTGTCCAAAGTATAGAGATCAAATTTGATTTAGTATCTCTCCTCCCACATGGTTGTAAGAATATTGAACTCCACCGGACCCTGCTGGTACTAGCCTAAACCCTTGCTAGGCATAAAGTTCATGTTGTAAAGCATCTTCTCTATGATAGGACTTGGTTGGTATGAATATGACTCAGGTTCTCCAATAGCAGCAATTTGAAAACCAATCATGAGAGGGACATTCTCTTTAATGGAAGTTAAGGCAACCTCATCATCAGCTACAATAGTAACCATACCCTAATCATATGGAAACTTGATCTTATGGTGCAAGGTGGATGACATACCTCCTAGCAGATGAAACCATGGTTGGACCAATAGCAAAGTAAACAATACTAGAATGTTAAGAATTATGATGAGGGTGAAAAATTTCATGATATGCACCTTGATGAAGAGTGCCTTATTATGATGAGTAACCTCAATTAGTAAATCTATGTTAGAGGAAGTGATCATGGTAGATCGTAACTCTCGATTCACTAACTGGCTCTTCATGCTGATGGCAAAGGTAGCTGGAGAAATCCTTATGCTAGAAAGTACTTTGACGATGGCCCATCAATGTTGCTAGGAAGATAGCACCAAGTTCTAAATGTTGATGTTATCCTGCATCTTTTTTAATTGCTTGACAACTACATTCTTGGGCTGAGCAACCTCTTTACCCTTATCAATAGGTTACGGAGCTAAGGCATTGCTTGAACCAACCTTATCCCTAATGGGTCTAACCTCTATCGACTTCTTTGGAGCTTCCAACCTTTTCCTAAGATTGGGAGGAGTGAACACCTTACCATTTTAAGTCATGTTGCAAACTCAAGAAGACATCTTATTAGCACCCAACCCTTTTTATTACTTAGAAGCCTTAGATGTTGGCTTGGCTGCCTTGGGAGTCTCGGCTCACCTTTCATAGAATTCTAAACCTCTACCAATTCAAACTTGGAGAAATCTTAAGTAACTACAGACTCATCCTCTAACTACTATACTGTAAATCAGTGGCACCAATATTGAACCCAGCATTGGGTTGAAAGCTGATAGTAGGTAGTGTCGCACCCTAATTTTGGACCGGTCGGATTGATTGGGATGAATCGAGCCTATCTCCTCGTCGTTTTGCCCTCACGGGCATCTCGGTTCATCCTAGTGCATTCCAGGATTCAAGTTAGGGTTGCCTTAGGGGAATTTTCATCATTTTGGGTACTTACCCGTACGGGTAAGTTTTGGAAGTGATTCGGGTATGTTTCTTACCCGTACGGGTACGTAGTTTACCCGTTTCGCTACCTTAACTTACCCGAACGGGTAAGTTCCCTCAGACCTAATTTAACCCTAATTCGGCCATTTGGCAGGAGGAGAGGACTTGGAGACAAAAAAACCCTAATCCCGAGTAGCCGTCGGCAGCCGAAAAACGTGATTACACACTCCAAAAACCTAATTCCAACAATCCTAAACCTCTAGGATTAATCAATTAGCACTAAATCAATAGACTTAGGTTAATTTTAATCGGGAATATTTGAACTTTGGATTGCTATCATCATTCCCTAACATCGAAATTGGATTGGAAAGCTTCAAGTGGCTTGGCGAATCAACATAGGTAATTTCTATTCACTTTTTATCTACTTTTGTATCGATTTGATTTGATTTTGTTGTGTTTTGATTGAGTTTAATGCATTTTCAATTCATTTTAATATTGTAAATGTGATATAATGCGAGATTAATGCATGATATTGTATGTTAATAATTCAGAATTAATCAGAAATCGAATTTGGTATGTTTCGTGCCTGATCTTACCCGTTCGGGTATGATCATGCATGAATCATACCTGATCGGGTATGATCATGGACATAACATACCCCCGTTCGGGTATGATCAGAAAATGATTATGAAATTTTTTGTATGCCGAGTCTTGCTTGTTGAATATCATGTGTTTCCATACAAGTTTCATGTTTAGATGATTAGTGTAGCTCATGTTTTGATAATGTGATTGATTGATTGCATGATTAGGGTTATTGCCATATTTGATTGATTGCATGATTGATGTTATTGCCATGTTTATCTT